>PVIH01023208.1:0-25364 GCA_004025045.1 Sigmodon hispidus
GAGATAAAGTTCCAGCCTCAAGAATTAAGAGGCCAATATGGGTGCAATGATTTTGGAGAAATAATTGTTTTATCTGAACTTAAGTCTATCATAACTTTAGCTTCAATGCTGTATACATGTATTTTTAACTTTGGTCTCTGATCATTGATATCAGTTTTCCAAGATGGTTATTTTTCATGTCTCCTGAACCTTTTTTTTTTAACTTTGGAACTTGGAAGTTGTTATGTATTTGGTCATATCCAGAACAGTGTGGTTTTATAAACAGTCTTTAAGTCTTTTAATTGTCCTGTGGATAAGATTCTCCATTGCTGACAGGGTTGACTGTGAACAACTGGAGCCTGCTGAGGCCCTATCAGGTTATTTTCTCATGTCACAGTTCTATCTTTTCTGTCCCTAGTTGATCTACATTGACTATTCCAATGTAGGCCTTTGTCATACCTGCATACTCTAGAAGGCTGGATTTTTCTGTTCGAATAATCTGTAGAAAAAATATTTTTCCCCTAGGAACATCTTGCTTATAATCCCTTTTTATATGTCCCCATTTTTTCTTTTATAACACTTAAAGCAGCTAATATTTTGATTTTTCTTAAAATTTCTAGAAATTATTTCTTCTATCAAAGCAGCACCTTAAGCATGAGATCCAATATTTTTTGTATTCAGATCCATTCATCTATCAATGCCAATCTTGACTTAAAGGCCTACTCACTAATTTGCCTTCTGAATTAGCATTTTCAAAAACCAAGATTCACTGTCTAACTTCTAGATCTGATATTATTATATCTACAGCTGACATCATTTTTTTTGAAATATCAGAGGATGTTTCTTTTGGACCTTGTTTGATTTATGAATCTGTCCTTATTCCAATCCCTCAACCCTGTTCCAAGCATTAGAAGCTGCTATATGATATTTCCCTAAAATATGATCACCAAATATAGACTGTCTTGTAAATTAGCATCTTTATTGTTACTGAGAGTTTGGTTGTCAGAAATTTTAATACCTCTAGTGCTATTTCACTGTTGTATGGCCATAAATTTCTCTCTACTATGATAAAAATTATACAAAAATCTTATCCCAGTTTAAATTGACCTTGAAGATCTATTGTCTTCTTTTTGGTCCCACTTCATGTGGTTGCCCTCAGTCAAGGTGAATCCATGAGATCTACCTTCTATTGCATGAATTCTACTTGGTATTAATAATAAAAACCTGAAGCCATATATTGAGGGAAAGTTAAAAGATCAGAGAGACAGAGAAATGAGCCATAGACACCTCTCACCTAGTCAACATCTCTGGCCTGTTTAATGGAACCTCAGACTGAAAGGCTCTGGGGCTTCAGCTGAATGGGAAAGGAAGCTGAGGTGAAGGGCTGAACTTCTGCCCTCTTGGCTTTATCCCTCTTTCTCAGCTCAGCTATCTCACCTTCTGTTTCAACTTTCCTAGTGGCAGGATTAAGTGTGTGTATTCCAAGCACTGGTTGGGAGCATAAGCATGGGGTCCCAAGTGTTGGGATTAAAGTTGTGTGCCCTCCACAAACCACAGCCTCACCCTGGAACCTGTCCTTACACTAGCCTACTCTCCCTGAGTCCTCCTTTGAGGCTTTTCATTCAATTCTGGCTGGATTGTGGACAGGTTCCAGTGTGAAGTTGTGTTTCGTGGATGGTGGAGGAGACAAGGAGAAGTGAGGAATGTAGGAAAGAGGGGGGTGGAGGGGATGGAGGTGGCCATTAGGTGAAGCTTGGGTGGTTTAGAAGAAGAGACAGTAGGAGAAGGGAGAAGAAAAGAGAGAGGTAGGTAGGGGGTGAAGCTGACTGACCCTTGACATTTGTCATGGAGGGGAGAAAGACAGGGTAGGTAAAGAGAAGAAGGCTGGACACTAGGTGGAGTATGTGGCAGTGAAGAAGGGGAAGGAGTAGGCAGGTCTGCGAAAGAGGGCGTGCCAATGATTATGGCTACTCACCCAGGGAGTTCTTGGATGACAGGGCATCTAGAGGGTAAGCCTGGCCAATAAGATTTGGGCCAACCAGCACTGGCTACAAAGGGAGGGTCAAGAGCAAGCTTCCCTAAAGCCCTGGACATAAGAGAACTCAGACCATTTGTCCATGTTTTTGCAGAAATTTTCAAGATCACAGAGGATGTTAAAATTCAGAGTGCTCTCCCCTGCCATTTAGACTGCTTAAATCTCAGCCTTAATTTGGATAAATTTTATTGCGGGTACCCTAGAGAAAATTGAGGATCAGGTTTAGGTTTGGTCTTGCCAATTCCTAAGCCTGTTCTGGAGACTGAAGAGTAGAGCAAGGTGTCCCCTCAAAGTAACTTGGCATAAAGCAGTATTGATGAGGTAGCCTTGGGAGGAATGTCTCCCAACTTAGCAAGGCTTTCCTGAAGATAGACCATGTCTGTTCCAGAATTGGCTTGATGCCTGGTGCAGCTATGACTCTTGGCAGGGGGCCCAAGGCAGAAAAGATAACTCATTACCTCTTAAGCAAAGATTGGGAAAAGGGTGACTGACCTCAAATCAAAGTTGATTGCATCAGGCAGAGAGTCAGGGTGGGACAGGGAAATGGTCCCCAAGCAGCCTGGGATTTGGCCCTCCAGGCTTCAGGATCAAATTCTCCTGGGTTTTTGGCACCAGGTAGATTCCTGCCAGTGCAAAAGGTAAGAACAGACCAGATTAGACACAGTTAAATGTAGGTTTAATTTTTGCCTCTCTGGGCAAATACATTGGTCTCAAAAATGGGACCAGAGAAGTTGCACACCTGGGATAAACCAGTAAAAATTTGTAGACCTTTGGTGAGGGGTGATGACATGTTGGCCAGGAGTTGGGATCCTTAACAAGTATGGTCAAAAGCTAATCTCTTGGGCAGGCATTTGGTTGTGTTGGCCATATCCAAAATGAGTATTGCCTTGGCTGTCAGAAATGTGGACCTGGGTTTTTGGTGCCATTCCTTTGTTCAGAATTTTCTTTGTTCAGGATAGGTTAGAAGAGATAGGTCATTCCCACTTTCTCAGCTTGTGGCGGACTGAGCATAGGTTCCAACAGTACAGGGCATGGGCTCTATCTCATGATGTTGGCCTCAAGCTAAACAAATATTTTTTGCCCTCTTGTACAAGTCCTGCACCACTCTCCAGCATAGGCTTTCATCTGTGTCTTTTATCTTAGCCAATCTGACAGGTGTAAGGTGACATCTGAAAGTTGTTTTGATTTGCATTTCTCTAATGGCTAAACATGTTTAGCACTTTTTTCAAATGCCTTTCAGCCATTTGTAATTCTTCTGCTGAGAATTCCCTTTTTAGTTCTCAACACCATTTTTTAATTGGGTTATTTAGGGCTTTGAGCTCTAGTATTTTGAGTTCTCTACATATTTTAGAGATCAGTCCTTTGTCATCTAGGGTTGGTGAAAATCTTTTCCCATTCTGTAGGCTGTTGTTTTGTCCTACTAAGTGTTTCCTTGGCTTTACAGAAGCTTCTCAATTTCAGGAGGTCCCCCTTATTGATTGTTGTTCCTAGTGTTTGTGCTATTGGTGTTATATTTAGGAAGTGGTCACCTGTGCCAATTTGTTGGAGGGTTTTTTCCACTTTCTTTTCTATCAAGTTCAGTATAGCTGGGTTTATGTTGAGATCTTTGATCCACTTGGATTTGAGTTTTCAAGGGACAGTCCTACTGTTACTAATAATAGTCTGAGTAAATATGTATTTAGGTTCCTGTATATTGTGTTTGGTTTCAGTTTGTTATTAGTTTTCTGCAGTGATCCATGTCAATGCCTAATTACAAACTGAAAGTATCCAAAATGAAGATGGGGCTCTATAATGAGGATATCACATGAACTATGAAAAAGCCACCAGGCTGACAAACATCAACCAAAGATCAGATTTGGACTACCAACTGCTCAGGAAAATTTGGAGATGGCTAGCTGAGATGAACCAGCTTGACAGACTACTCTAGCCAGGACCTGAGACAAATAGTGCACTTTCCTGTTATGCAGAGTCTGGATAATAAATGATAAAGCTACATATTTCAGGACTTAATAATAAATAACACTTTCCTTTTCAGGATTTTCCAAAGATGCTGTCACACCCAGAGAGCAGGAAGTAAATTTAGCAGCTCACATTTCCAAGAGGTGGGGTGGGTGGTTTGTGGCCTTTCAGTGGGTTAAGGATGATTGCCTTTGTTTAGGGTAACTGGTTAAAAATTGTTCTTGGTTACAGTTAGAAAAGACCCAAACAAGAGAGATTATACTTAGAGTTTTTGTTTTAAAAAGAAGAAAAAATAGTGATACAGATATCATAGGATATAAGGGTAGATTATTGAATCTACTTTTAAAAAGTAAAGAAAAAGAAATTACTAGCTTTATGTATTTTACATTGGACTTGATTTTTTTGTATATTGTATATAAATTGTGTATATTGATAGCAGGTTGAGAATTGTAATGGACTTATCAGGCTGCTATATTTATATATTCAGGTAATAGTTATTATTCCAAAGCCACTTACGGTGCAGAGGCTATTCAGAAGGGAAAAGGGCAAAACAGCAAGCAGAAGAGGTCCAAACTGAGTGGTCCTTCCTAAGCATGCCACAGATCAAAAAGGGCTGAGCTCTTTCCTCTTCCTGGGCTCTTTCCAGTTGACCACGCCCTGCCTGGCTCTGGTTTTTTGAAGTCATCAGAGTTTACTTGGGTTGCTTCTGGTTTCCCATTACATCTCTCTCTTTTTTCTAAATAAGAAAGTACTAAAATAAGTATAAAGCTATATTCTATAGGGATTATTATAAGGTTGTGTCTGGGGAAGAGAAAGGCACTAACATAAGTGAGGTCAAACTACAGCTAACAAACAACAAATACGAGGTACATTTTAATGTCTAGAATGTTTATATGAGGCAATGCACAGGGATTGCTTCAAAGCTGTTTATCTTGAACAATAAAGTTCTAATACCTGAGTGTCTTTGCTGAGATGTGAAGTAATAACAACGTCAACTATCCAGTCTTCAACACCATCAAGACCTGAGAAGGAAAATATATTACCTGAAGTCGGAAGCACGAGAGAGTAACTTCCAAGATTTAGGAGAGGCCAATGACAGTTAACTACCTGGACAGTCATCTACCACTTCTCTGTACAGCAGGAGCATCCACCCTTTTGGCTACTGGCCTAGGATGTCTGACAAGTCTCTATAGAAGCAGGGTATTTTTGAATAAGACCATCTTATCCTGTCCAGGCAGGCTTCGGCAGTCTCTATCCTTCATCCTACTTGTCCATATCGAACAGTGAGCATGCTGACAGCAGTCAGGGCAAGTGCAGTCCTTTCCCCTCAGGCCATTATTTGCTAAAGAAGACAATCTCTTTGAAAGATGTCTGTGATGCTGAACACCACCTCAGGAAAGGAACGGTGATGCCAGGAGTTGTCGTGTCTCTCAAGGCCAAATTTGAGATAACAAAATCTTGAATGCCATATTCTCTCAGTCTATGAAGTGGTTGAAGGCGCCTATCTATCTGGTATATTCTAACATGTTTCTGAAAGGCCTGAGTATCCTGACCGTTAGGTGGCAAATCTGAGTAGCCATAATCTGCAATCCCAGTCAACCAAGAAAGTAAAGCTTACATTGTAAGAATAGGCATTTAGAATGAGTGTACAATCCTTCATAATAATTTCAATCTTATGAATATTAACCAAGATACACATTTTGCATCAAATGATAACAATATCCTAACTATATATCATTGTACAAAATATCTAAACAGAGTTATATAAAACAACTTGTGTATATATTACAACAAATATTATGACTAGCATAAATAATTAGAGGTAGAAATTGCATTATGGAAATGACAATGTACTTAATACACATCAATGTGAAAATATTTTAAACAGAGGTAGAAACATGCAAAATAAGCCAATTATACATTCAACTTGTATCAATATACATATTATCTCAATTAAACATATAGATTAATTTCCAGTTTGTATCAATATACAAGCATCTGTGCCATGGCAATTCATTTTTCATTCATCCTTTGGTTAATAGTTGTTTTCAGAGATAATTATCTCCTATCTATTCCCTTTTCTTTCTTTTTTTTCTTTTTTTTTGAAAGAAGTTCCTACAGCTATAATATCATTCTATCCTCTACCCAAGATTAACTTATAACCATCGTATCAAAATGATAATTGACCATAACCCTCCCTTGGATGACCAACTTATTGGGAGAGGGATGTAGTTCTCTCATTAAGTTGTATCATGCTGACTTGTGGGCTACGGTATCTCTGTGGGGTCCTATATGACTAAAACAATGGTTAAATCCTAATGAAGTAACTATAAACATATATAACCATTCTATAAACATATATAACCATTCTCATAGTATTGAGTAAGTCCTCTAAAATTCTTGTTAGAGACATGATATGAAACCATCTTATAACTGCCCTGAATGGTCTGTACATCAAAAGTAGTCACTGAGTGACATATAGCAGGTTCCTTCTTTCCCTGTCTCAAGGGTCTTTTTTTTTCTTTTTTTCTTTTTTTTTCGGTGTGGGCCCTGTCTTCCTTCTGGATGCTTTGGAGAGTACTGGAAGAAGAAATTGTTTTTTTATAGTGGAGAGTACAATAGATACTATCAACTGAAGATATTGAGCCATCATAAAATATTGTGTGCAGACAAGATTTTTAGATTAAGAGAGTAGGAAATGCATAAAGAAGATTTAAGATTTAAAATAAAAGTGAGATAATATTGGTCCCTATATATTTCATCTGTCTTCTGTCTCACCTCAGGTGGCTTTTCTGATGTGAGATGGAGTCTCTCAGGTTTTATTTACCAATGAACTTAGGTTTAGAGAGGGAGAAAGCCACTTGCTCCACCTCCAAAGTGAGCCTTTTTCGTGATCAAACCAGGACCTCCTTTATATATATACATAATCATTAGATATAGATGTACAACTGTGAGAATAGAGAAATTATACTTAGTGCCTGTCAGTGTCAAGTGTCCTTATAATCCACTGTAGTCCTTTTAACACTTCAAAAGTCTGAGCATTCAGCATCCTTTTAATGTCATGAAGAGGGTTGTATCCATTCTTCTGTAAAAACAAAATTGAAACCCTGCCCCACCTTAGTTAAGTGAATGTTCCTTACCATATCCAATTGTGTTATTGGCAGATGAGCCATTACTTCTTCTCCTCAGGAGGGTTCTACTTTTCGAAACGGCTCTTTATCAGTCTTGTTGGTACCCATATTTTCTCTTTTCCTGTGGAAACAAAAACAAAACCCCTACCCCAATGAAGCACATGTCCTGGTTTCCATTCTGAAGTTAGTACATCCTTGAAATAAACAGGTTGAATCAACTCAGGAGTCCTTTCTATTACCCAGTGTCTCTCTGCAGCTGAAGGTCCTTTCTCATCAGCATTAAGAAAGTTTAATGTCAGCAAGGCACTATCTAATCTCTCCCTAGGTTTTTTCATACCACCTTTCTGTTTCTGAAGCATCTCTTTCAAGGTGTGATGGGATCTTTCCACAACTGCTTGTTCAGTGGGATTGTGTGGTATCCCAGTAAGGTGCTTTATCTCATAATATCCAAAAATCTGCCTCATTTTCTGGGAAGCATGTGCTGGAGCATTGTCAGTCTTAATTTGATCAGGAATTCCCAATATGGCCATGGCTTCCAGAAGATGAGTGAGTACAGAATTAGCATTTTCAGAACTCAGGGCAGCAGCCAACTGCATTCCTGAGTAGGTGTCAATAGTATGATGAACATATTTCATCTTACCAAATTCTGGAAAGTCAAACACATCCATCTGCCAAATCTCATTGCTCTTTGTACCCTTAGGATTACTCCCAGCAGGTAAGGATAGTTGATTTTAGAGGGAACACTTATCACACTTTCCCAGAATTTACTTGGCTTGATGCCAAGTGATGGAAAAGCTCTTCTTTAATCCCTTGCTATTGACATGATGCTTCTTGTGAAATTCTGAGGCTTCTACCACATTTCCTTTTAATAACTGTTCAATCTCATCATTACCCTGTGCCAAAGGGCCAAAAGGCCTGAATGAGCCCTGATATGTGTTATGTACATAGGATGAGTTCTATTTCTAATGATATGCTTCAGCTGTACAAATAAAAATGTTAATTCTGTATCATCAGGAATGAAGTCAGCAGTTTCAATATGAGATACAACCCCCTCTGCATAATGAGAGTCAGTTATCAGGTTAAGAGGTCCTGTGAAATCCAATAACGCCATCATAATGGCATCCAGTTCTGCCTTCTGAACAGAATCATAAGGGCTCTGTGCCAAGTTACTGAAGTTTTCTGATTTATAACCAGCCTTTCCTGGTTTTTTTTTTTTTTTTGCATCAGTAAAAAATGTAGGAGTTTCAGAAATAGTTTTATCCTGTACCACATGGGGGAAAATCCAATTAGTTTTCTTTATAAACTGAATTCTCTTGCTTTGGGGATATTTATTATTAATCTGCCCCAGAAAGCCACTACAGGCCTTCTGACAAGGTTCATTGTCTGCCCATAATTGATCAATTTCCTCATTGATCAAAGGTACAACAATTTCTGCTGGATCCTTTCCAGTCAACTGTCAAAGACTGAATTTTCCTTTGAAAATCAAATCTGAAATCTTTTCAATGTATGTTTTAAATTTTTTACTTGGCCTATGTGATAGAAATATCCATTCTAATATAATATTTTCTCTTTGCATTATGACTCCTATAGGGGAATACTCAGAAGGTAAAACAACCAGGATGCAGTTGAGGTCTGGATCTGTATGGTTCACATGTGCTTCTTGTAATCTCTTTTCCACCAATGCTAATTCTCTCTCAGCTTCAGCAGAGAATTCCCTGGGACTGTTCAGATCGTTATCTCTATCTAAGGTTTTGAACAAATGAACAAGTTCATAGTTTTTATAACAATAACTGGTCGTATGTGGGCAATATCCCCTAGCAGTTTTAAAAAATCATTAAGTGTCCTCAATCTGTCCCTTTTAAGCTGTACCTTCTGAGGTGTAATTGTTTGAAAGCCTATTTTATATCCCAAATAAGGATAGAATCCCCTCTTTGTATCTTTTCAGGGGCAATATGAAGTCCCCAATCAGGCAACACATTTTTCATTTTTTCAAGGTCCCTTCCCCCTCCTACCACATCAGGTCATTCTTTCTTCTCCACCACTCCCCATCCCCTCCCTGGGCAGGTAGCAAGCAGTCTCATGTTCCCACTGTCCCAATATTGCTTAGTTCAGTCTCCACTCCTGGCAGATCCAATTTTCTCCCCCCTCACTCAAGAGTGAGTCAGGAGTTCCTCTAGTGGGAGTGGGATCCAAGGAGTCAGTACAGATGTTTCTGATCCCAAGCTGTTCAAGTGGTAGTGGTTTGCAGCTTGGGCATGGTTTGCTTTTTTCTTGTTTGTTTGTTTGTTTGTTTAGAGTCCACTAATGAGTGAGTACATCCCCTGCTTATCTTTCTGAGTATGTGATATCTCACTCAGGAGGATATTCTCCAAATCCATCCATTTGCCTGCAAGTTTTAGAATATCATTTTTTCTTACTACTGAGTAGTACTCCATTTTGTAGATGCACCACAGTTTGTTAATCTGTTGTTCAGTTGAAGGACATCTAGGTAGTTTCAGGTTCTCGCTAATGCAAATAACACTGCTATGAACATAGTTGAGTTAATGCCTTTGGAGTGTGACTGTGTATCTTTAGGGTATACACCTAGAAGTGGTACTGCTGGGTCCTTGGGGAAGGTGATTCTCAATTTTCTGAGTAACAGCCATACTGCATTCCAAAGTGGCTGAACAACTTATACTCCCACCAACAATGGAGGAGTGTTCCCCTTGCTCCACATCCTCTCCAACATAGGCTGTCATCTGTGTCTATTATCTTAGCCAATCTAACAGGTATTAGATGGTATCTCAAAGTTGTTTTGATTTGCATTTCTCTCATGGCTAAAGAGGAAGAGCACTTTTTCAGGTGCCTTTCAGCCATTCGTAGTTCCTCTGATGAGAATTCCCTGTTTAGATCTGAAACCCATTTTTTTCATTGGGTTATTCAAGGTTTTGGGCTCTAGATTTTTCAGTTCTTTTTATATCTTAGAGATGAGTCCTCTATCACTTGTACGATTGGTGAAAATCTTTTCCCATTCTGTAGGCTGTCATTTTGTCCTATTGACAGTGTCCTTGGCTTTACAGAAGCTTCTTAGCTTCTGGAGATCCCACTTATTGATTGTTGGTCTTAGTGTCTGTGCCACTGGTGATATATTTAGAAAGTGGTTGCCTGTGCCAATTCATAGAAGTGTATTTCTCACTTTCTTTTCTATCAAGTTGAAAGTGGCTGGGTTTATATTGAGGTCTTTGATCCACTTGGATTTGAGTTTTGTGCAGGGGGACAGGCTCAGATCTATTTGCATTTTTCTACACACTTCCATCCAGCTATGCCAGCACCATTTGTTAAATATACTATCTTTTTCCATTGAATATTTTGGGCCTCTTTGTCAAAGATCAGGTGTTCATAGGTTTTTGGGTTAATGTCTGGACCCTCAATTCTATTCTGTTTATCCACAAGTCTGTTTTTATGCCAGTACCAGGCTGTTTTTATTACCGTAGCTCTATAGTATAACTTGACGTCAGGGATGGTGATACCTCCTGAGGTTCTTTTGTTGAGTAAAATTGTTCTGGCTATCCTGGCTTTCCTGTTATTCCAAATGAAATTGAGTATTGTTCTTTCAAGGTCCAAGAAATATTGTGTTGGCATTTTGATGGGCAGTGCATTGAATCTGTAGATTGCCTTTGGTAGAATTGCCATTTTTACTATGTTGATCCTACCTATCCAGGAACATGGGAGAGCTTTCCATTTTCTGATATCCTCTTCAATTTCTTTCCTTAGTTATTTAAAATTTTTATCAAATAAGTTTGTTACTTCTTTGGTTATAGTTACTCCAAGGTATTTAATACTATTTGCTGCTGTTATGAAGGGTAAAGTTTCCCTTATTTCTTTTTCAGCTCTTCTATCTTTAGTGTATAGAAGGGCTACTGATTTATTGGAGTTGATCTTGTATCCTGCTACATTGCTGAAGGTATTTATCAGCTGTAGCAGTTCCTTGGAAGAATTTTGTGGGTCATTTATGTATATAATCATATCATCTGCAAATAGAGATAGTTTCACTTCTTCTTTTCCAATTTGTATCCCCTTAATCTCTTTTCATTCTCTTATTGCTTTAGCTAAAACTTTGAGAACTGTATTAAATAAATAAGGGGAGAGAGGACATGCTTTCCTAGTTCCTGATTTTAGTGGGATTTCTTTAAGTTTTTCTCCATTAAGTTTGATACTGGCTGTCAGTTTCTTATAAATCGCCTTTATTATATTTAGGTATCCTCCCTGTATTCCTGATCATTCCAGGGCTTCAATCATAAAGGAGTGTTGTATTTTGTCAAAGGCTTTTTCAGCATCTTAGAATATGATCATGTGGTTTTGTTCCTTTAGTTTGTTTATATGATGGATGCCATTTACAGTTTTTTGTATGTTGTACCAACCCTGCATTTCAGGAAAGATTACTTGGTTTTCTTGGATGATATTCTTTATATATTGTTGAATGTGTTTTGGAAAAATTTGTTGACCATTTTAGCATGAATATTCATGAGGGAAATTGTTTTGTAGTACTCTTTCTTTGTTGGGTCTTTGAGTGACTGGGTTTTAGGGTTATCATGACCTCATAAAAGGAATTTGGCAATATTCCTTCAGATTCTACTGTGTGAAATAGTTTGAGGAGTAATAGTAGTAGTTTTTCTTTGAATGTCTGGTAGAATTCAGCACTGAAACCATCCAGACCTGGGCTTTTTTTTTTTTTTTAACTTGGTAGGCTCTTAATAACAACTTCAATGTCCTTAAGCATGATAGGTTTTTTTTAGGTAATTAATCTGAACTTCATTTAATTTTGGAAAATGGTACCTGTCCAAAAGCTGTCCATTTCTTCTAGGTTTTTCATTTTTGTGGAATATATATTTTAAATCATGACATGATAATTCTCTGTGTTTCCTGGGGTCTGTTCTTATGTCCCTTTTTTCATTTTTGATTTTGTAGATTTAGATACTCTCTTTGATTTTTGATTAGTTTGGATAAGGGCTCATCTATCTTGACTTTCTCAAATAATCAACTCTTTGATTCATTTATTCTTTATATTGTTTTTTTTGTTTTAATTGTATTGATTTCAGCTCTAAGTTTGATTATTTCCTGCCATCTACTCCTTCTAGGTGAGTTTGCTTCTAATTGTTCTTAGGCTTTCAGCTGAGCTATTAGTTCTCTTATGTGGGATTTCTCTAGGTTTTTCAAATAGGCATCTAATGCTGTGAATATTCCTCTTAAGACTGCTTTTATTGTGTCCTACAAATTTCAATATGTTCTGAATTCTTTTTCTTTAAATTCTAGGAAAACTTTGATTTCTTTCTTAATTTCTTTCTTGACCCAGGGGTGGTTCAACTGACTGATGGTTAATTTACTTGGGTTTGTAGGCTTTCTGTGATTTTTGATGTTGTTGAACTCTAACTTTAAGTTCTGATGGTCTGATATGATACAAGGGATCATTTCCAATTTTTTGTATCTATTCATATTTGCATTATGACCAATTATGTGGTCAATTTTAGAGAAAGTTCTATGAGGAGCTAAGAAATATGCACATTCCTTTGAATTTGGATAAAAGCTTCCATAAATGTCTCTTAAATCCATTTGTATCATAACCTCTGTTAGACTCCTTAATTCTGTGTTGAGTTTGTGTCTGGTTGACTTATGCAGTGGTGCAAGTGAGGTAGTGAAGTCTCCCACTATTAGGGTGTGAGAATTGATGAGGGATTTGAGCTTTAGTAGTGTTTCTTTTACATAGGTAGGTGCCCTTTTACATAGGTAGGGGCATAAATATTCAGGATTTAAATCTCCTGTTGACCAATTGTTCCTGTGATGAAAAAGTAATGTCCGTCTTGGTCCCTTTTAGTTGCTTTTAGCTTGAAGTCTACTTTGTTAGATATTAGGGTGGCAACCCCAGCTTGTTTGGTAGAGCCATTTGATTGGAAAATCTTTTCCCAACCCTTTACTCTGAGCCTGTGTCTCTCTTTGTGGTTGAGGTGTGTATGTTGTATGCAGCAGAAGGATGGCTTCCTTTTTTGTATCTGTTTTGTTAGTTTGTGCCTTTTTATAGGTGAATTGAGTCCATTGATATTAACAGATATTAGTGACCAGTGATGTTTCCTGCTATTTTTGGTAATAGCTTCTATGTATTTCCTTTCTCTGGGCTTTTCTTCTGTGGGATTATTGATTGTTTGTGGTTTCATGGGTGTACCTGGAATCATTAGGTTGGAGTTTTCCCTCTACTGCTTTCTGGAGGTCTGGATTGGTAGATAGGTATTGTTTCAGTCTGACTTTGTCACATGAAATATCTTGTTTACCTCATCTATCATTATTGATAATTTTGCTGGATATAGTATTCTAGGTTGGCAGCCATAATCTTTTAGTGTCTGTATCACTTCTGACCAAGCCCTTCTTGCTTTCACCATTTCCACTGAATAATCAGGTGTTATTCTGATGGGCCTGTCTTTATGAGCAAGTTGGCCGTTTTCTTTTGCAGCTCTTAAAATTTTTTCTTTGTTCTGTATGTTTTGTGGCTTGATCATTATGTGGCATGCTGACTTTTTTGGAGGGTCATATCTATTTGGTGTTGTGTAAGCTTCTTTTATCTTTATAGGCATTTCCTTCTTTAAGTTAGGAACGTTTTCTTCTATGATTTTATTCAATACATTATCTGTTCCTTTGAGCTGGTATTCTCCTTCTTCTATTCCTATTTTTCTCTGATTAGGTCTTTTCATGGTGTCCTAGATTTCCTGAACATTTTGTGTTATGCGTTTTTTGGTTTTAGTATTTTAACTGATGTACCTATTTCTGTTACTGAGACTTCCACTGCAGAGATTCTCTCTTCATCTCTTGGATTTTGTTGGTTATGCTTATGTCTGTAGTTCCAGTTCTTTTCTTCAGATTTTCTGTTTCCACCTTTGCCTCATTTTGTGGCTTTTTTATTGCTTCTATTTCACTTTTTAGCTCCTGGAATGTTTCTTTCATTTTTTGGTTTACCTTTTCTTGGTTTTCTTTCAAGGATTTGTTCATCTCTTCCACTTTTTTATTTGTATTTTCTTCTATTTCTTTAAGAGATTTTTTAGTATCTTCTCTGAAGGCTTCAATAATCTTCATAATGTTGTTTTTGGTACTGTTTCCTTCTGTTTCCTCTTCATTGCTCTGTTCAGGTCTTATAGTTGTAGAACCACCTGTTTCTTCTGGTGTTGCCTTGTTGTTCTTCATATTGTTATATGTATTTTTGTACCAGCTTTTGTCCATGGCTTCAGTGGTTCACGATTAGTTTGCTCCTAGTCAGTTGTGCCAAGAGGGCTTATGTGTCTTGTCTCCTGTGAGCAAGGGGTGTGCTCATTCTCTGACTTTGCTTTGGACAGGTATCTGAATTTCAAATCCTCAGTCCTTCTCTGATGATGTAGTTTTCCCTGGAGGTGGGTCCAATTGTGCAAAGTCCCCTCTTTTAGGTGTGGCAGGAGTAGCCCCTCCCAGTCAAACCCTAGATCCTGTCTTCTATGGAGAGCTGAGATCAGAGTCTAGGAATTTACCTTGTACCCTGAGAGTAATTCCCCGGAAGTGTGGCTGCCCGGGAGCTGGAATCTACTCCCCTCTGAGCTGGGTGTGAATTTCAAAATTCTCAGTCCTTCTCTGCTGTTGTAGTTGGAGGTATGGCTGTGCAAGGTCCCCTCTTTTAGGTGTACCTGGAGGAGACCCTCACCACCAAACCCTAGCTCCTGTTTGCAAGGGATAGCTGACATCAGAGTCTAGGGATTGACCCTGGCCCTGGAGAGCCTCCTTTTCAGCTTTTAATATTATTTGCCCTGTATGTTTAATGTTTTGGTTAATATGTGGTAATGGGACTGTCCTTTTTGTTTCAATTTATTTCATATTCTGTATGCTTCTTGTACCTTTTTAGGCATCTACTTCTTTTGATTAGAAAAATTTTCTTCTATGACTTTGGGAAAATATTTTCTGGACTTTTGAGTAAATATTTTTTTCTTCCTGTACTTTTATTTTTTCAGGCTCATTTTTAATAGTATACCATATTTACTGAATGATTTTTCCTAAGAAGTCTTAACATTTGATATTTTCTTTGACTGCTCTATTTATTTCTTCTATTATATCTTAAATGCCTAATTCTCTTTCTTGTAATCTATTGGTGTAACTTGCCTATGTAGTTTTTGCTCACTTACACAGACTTCTCATTTTTAGAATTTCTTCATTTTTTTTTCTTTATTACCCAATTTCCATTTTCAGTTCTTGAACAGTTTTATTTGTTACTTCCACTTGTTAGGTTTTTTTTCTGCTTTCTTTAAAAGATTCATCCATCTCCTCTAATTATTAGTTTATGTTTCCTAGATTTCTGTGAGGGATTTATTAAATCTAAATTTTTGTTATTCTGGATTTCTTTAAGGGATTTATTAATTTTTTCATTAAGAACCTCTATCATCTTTACATAGTTGGTCTAAGGTTATTACTTTTGCTCCAGCTATGCTGAAAAAGTCAGGTTCTGCTGTAGTATAATAGCTGGGTTCAGTTGAGAAATACTGTCCTGGCTGTTACTGATTGTGTTTTACAATGGCACCTAAGCATCTGACTTTGGGATGATTATAGGTCTATGAGCTAATTGCAAGGTTTAACTTGACTGGGTAGGTGTTTTGTGTTTTGGTTTCTGTTTCTACTCCATATTTTCAGAGTATTGGCTCTTTTCTTGGCTTGCTTATCTGGCATACTCCTTGAAATGCTTGGTGGTGTTGAAGGATGGGGAAAGGGGAGGCCAAGTAGAGTTGATATGTTGTAGTGCTATCCACAACTCTGTGTATTGGTTCTGGGTGTCTGATATTAGGTGTGTTCTGTGGTTAAGTTGGGGTATAGGATACATCAAAGGGGCAGGAAGAGAAGAATGTGGTGGGATGGTCTTTGGGATTCAAAGGAAGGTGGATGGGGCCACTTTAGCATTAGTGGCTACCATGAGAATTGGGTCTGAAGTAACAGAAAAAGTAGGGATAGTCCATGGAGAGCTTCTCTGCTATTCTGGTAGCCATGGCCTCTTTTGATCTACCTTAAATCACTTTTATTTTTTAGTTTTCAAAAGTCTATGGCCTGGTGTTCACTCTGTACTTGGGCAGGAAGCCTGCTGTGGTGTTACATGGATATGAAGCTGTGAAAGAAGCTTTGGTTGATTATGGGGAGGAGTTTGCTGGAAGAGGAACTTTTCCAGTAATTGATAAGGTTTTTAAAGGCTGTGGTAAGTGTGCATGTACCTATGTATCCTCATTTGTATTTTGGGCTGTGATCATGGGGATTTGAGAATGGAATAGAATCTTGAAAACTTGTTCAGACCCAACTCAGCTTTCTATGTGGCAACCACCTATCAGACCCACTTCTTTACTTGGGATCTCTCTACTCATTTCTGTTCTTTCTTTTAGGCATTGTTTTCAGTAATGGGAGCATCTGGAAAGAGATGAGGTGCTTCTCAGTCATGACTCTGCGAAATTTTGGAATGGGAAAGAGGAGCATTGAAAACTATGTTCAAGAAGAAGCTCACTGTCTTGTGGAGGAACTGAGGAAAACTAATGGTGAGTGTTACTCATAATAGACTTCTCTTGTTATTAGGTACTTGAGTAGCTTTGAGAGTGGTCAGTGCATTCATTCTTTGTTCTGTCTCTGTTTTTTTATGGGAAGTGTAGTTTCTAGTAAAAAGAAAATAGGAGGGCTTTTATAGCTGTAATTAGTTTATAGTGGAATTCTGTCTGTTGCAGAGAGTCTAATCCATCATTTAATCTATATCTTTTCAAACTATCTTTTCAAACAAAGAAAATTAGTATATAAATTTAGATTTTGAGCTTATTTTTTGATGATTTAAGGAACAACAGTTTGCCTCTGGATAAATATTAATTTCATTAGCAAACACTTGGTATGTGAATATTGTGGCAATCACTGTATCACATTTGTATAGAATAGGAACCAGATGTTATAATTGTGTTTAATTTGACTATGTTGTACAAGTGGTATATCTTAAGTCCATGCATAAAACTCTGGCAGACATTGGTGTGTAATCCACTTCTTACTTGGTTCTAATATCTTAATAAATATTTATCATGTCATTCACTTCTGAAGCCATAGCATAATTCATAATTGAAGACACAGTAAATTACTTTTAATGTTTTATGCTATTTATTTGTATTTTGAATAAATATATGTTATTACATGATTTTCAAAATTATTGTTTAGTAATCAGTAATGTATACAACTGAGCTTCACTATGGGCTCAGTTGTATACAACAAATGTCTGTTTCAGTTTTGGTTATACGTTTATAGAAATGTATTCTTTCATTCGTCTGTTTATAAACATTTGAAATACTTGTCACAATGAAATATAATCTTGCTTAAATGTCATATATAAAAAAGTCATCCACCACAACCAAGTAGGCTTCATTCAGGAAATGCAGAGATGTTTCAAAATACAAATAAAGTATAAATTTCAACCATCACATAATCACATTGTAGGAAAAAATATCACATAATCAGCTTCTTAGATGCTGAAGAAGCCTTTGACAAAGTCTAACACTGCTTTATGATAAAAGTTCTGGAGAGATCAGGAATACAGGGAAAATTCCTAAGTATAATAAATGCAATTTACTCTGGGTCCGGGACTGGGTGCTGTCTGCAGAGCGTGTACTCATGCACTCTGTAGCAGATAGAGATAAACTCTGACTGCCAAGGTTCCCCCAGCTGCTGCTGAGGAAATTTGCATGGCTACCCTCCTCCAACTGAGCAAATGGATAAGGACTGAAGACCCAGAAGGACAGACTCAGACCCTGCCCAGAGGTGAGGAGGGGTTAGCAGGCCCAGGTGCCTGTATACCTGCCAGGGAGAGTTGAGCTTCCATCGGTTCCCGTTCTGGTTCCGAGACCGGGTGCTGTCTGCAGAGCATGTACCCAAGCACTCTGTAGCAGATGGAGATAATCTCTGACTGCCACGGTCCCCCCAGCTGCTGCTGAGGGAATTTGCACAACCGCCACCCCACTTCCAATTGGTCAAACAGAGAAAGATTGAAAACTAGAAATTCAGTCTGCTGCCCAGAGCAAAGGAAAAGATTGAGAAGACCTTTTCCTCAGAGTTGACAGGAGGTACATAAGCCTGAGTGCCACATGACCAGGAGCCACCTAATCATGAACCACTGAAGCCATGGGCAGACACCAGTGCAAAATTTGCATAATAATATAAAGAACAACAAGGTAACTCCAGAAGAAAGTGGTGATCCTACAAATACAAGACCTGAACTGAGCAATGAAGAGGAAACAGAAGGAAGCAACATCAAAAATTCCTTTATGATGATCATTGAAGATCTCAAAGAAGATATGAAAAATAATCTTAAAAAATAGAAGAAAATACAAACAAAAATTGAAAGAGATGAACAAATCTATGAAAGAAACATGCCAGGAAATAAAAGCTGAAATAAAAGCAATAAAAAAGGCACAAAATGAGGCAAAGATGGAAATAGAAAACCTGAAGAAAAAAAGCTGGAACCACATATACAAGCATAACAAATAGAGTTCAAGAGATGGAAGATAGAATCTCAGAAGTGGAAGACTCAGTAGCTCAAATAGATATATCAGTCAAAGAAAATAGTAAAACTAAAAAAGCTATAACTCAAAATGTTCAGGAAATCTGGGATACCATAAAAATACCTAATTTGAGAATAATAGGAATAGAAGAAGAAGAAGAATACCAGCTCAAAGGCACAGATAATGTTTTCAATAAAACCATAGAAGAAAACTTCCCTAACCTAAAGAAGGAAATGCCTATAAAGATACAAGAAGCTTACAGAACACCAAATAGATATGACCCCCGCAAAAAGTCAGCGCACCACTTTATAATCAAGCCACAAAATATACAGAACAAAGAAAAATTTTAAGAGCTGCCAAAGAAAAGGGCCAACTTACATATAAAGGCAGACCCATCAGAATAACAGCTGAGTATTCAAAGGAAATGATGAAAGCTAGAAGGGCTTGGTCAGAAGTTATACAGACGTTAAAACAGCATGGCTGCCAAACTAGAATACTATAACCTGCAAAATTATCAATCACCATAGACGGAGTAAACAAGGTATTTCAGGACAAAGTCAGATTGAAACAATATCTATCTACCAATCCAGTGCTACAGAGAGTATAAGAGGGAAAACTCCAACCTAAGGACCCCAGATACACCCATGAAACCACAATCAATAATTCCACAGAAGAATATTCCAGAGAAAGGAAACACAAACAAGTTAGCACCAAAAATGACAGGAAATATGAATCAATGGTCACTAATTTCCCTTAATATCAATGGACTCAACTCTCCTATAAAAGGCCACACACTAACAAGATGGATACAACAACAGAAGCCATCCTTCTGTTGTCTACAAGAAACATACCTCAACCACAAGGACAGACACAGGCTTAGAATAAGGGTTGGGAAAAGATTTTCCAGTCAAATGGTCCTAAGAAACAAGTGGGGGGTTGCAATCCTAATATCTAACAAAGTAGACTTTAAGCTAAAAGCAATTAAAGGGACCAAGATGGTCATTACTTATTCATCACCAGAAAAATTGGTAAAGAGGAGATTTCAATCCTGAATATTTATGCCCCTAATATAAGGGCACCTACTTATGCAAAAGAAACACTGCTAAAGCTGGAATCCCACATCAATTCTCACACCCTAATGGTGGGAGACTTCAATACCCCACTTTCAACCCTAGATAGGTCAACGAGACAGAGACTCAACAGAGAAATAAGGAGTCTAAAAGAGGTTATGATGCAAATGGATTTAATAGATATCTACAGAAGCTTCCACCCAAACTAAAGGAATATACATATTTCTCAGCTCCTCATGGAACTTTCTCCAAAATTGACCACACAATTGATCATAAAGCAAATATCAACAGATACAAAAAATTGGAAATAATCCCTTGTAACATTTGGACCACCAGGGCCTAAAGTTAGAGTTCAACAACATCAAAAATCTAAGAAAGCCTACAAACTCATGGAAATTAAACATCACTCAGCTGAACCATCTCTGGGTCAAGGAAGAAATTAAGGAAGAAATCAAAGTCATTCTGGAATTTAATGAAAATGAATCCACAACATATCCAAACTTGTGGGACACAATGAAAGCTGTCTAAAGAGGAAAATTCATAGCACTAGATGCCTACATGAAAAACCTAGAGAAATCCCACACTAGAGACCTAAAAGCTCAGCTGAAAGCCTTAGAACAATTAGAAGGGAACTCACTTAGAAGGAGTAGACGACAGGAAATAATCAAACTTAGAGCTGAAATCAATACAATTGAAACAAAAAGAACAATACAAAGAATCAACGAATCTAAGAGTTGGTTCTTTGGAAAAGTTAACAAGATAGATAAGCCCTTAGCCAAACTAATCATAAAACAGAGAAAGAGTGTTTAAATCAACTAAATCAGAAATGAAAAGGGGGACATAACAACAGATCCCCAGGAAATCCAAAGAATTATCAGATCATATTTTGAAAATCTCTGTTCCACAAAAATGGAAAACCTAGAAGAAATGGACAGCTTTCTGGACAGGTACCACCTACCAAAATTAAATGAAGATCAGATTAATTATCTAAACAGGCCTATAACCCTTAAGGAAATTGAAGATGTCATTGAAAACCTCCCTAAAATAAAAGCCCTGGTCCAGATGGTTTCAGTGCCAAATTCTACCAGACATTCAAAGAAGAATTACTACCATTACTCCTCAAACTATTTCACACAGTAGAAACTGAAGGGATATTGCCAAATTCCTTTTATGAGGCCACAATTACTCTAATACCCAAGAGACTCAAAGACACAACAAAGAAGGAGAATTACAGACCAATTTCCCACATGAATATTGATGTTAAAATTCTCAACAAAATTTTGGCAAACCATATACAACAATGTGTAAAAGATATCATCCACCACGATCAAGTAGGCTTCATCCCAGAAATGCAGGGCTGGTTTAACATACGAAAAATTGTAAATGTCTTCCATCATATAAACAAACTAAAGGAACAGAACCACATGATCATATCCTAAGATGCTGAAAAAGCCTTGACAAAATGCAACACTACTTTATGATTGAAGCCCTGGAGAGATCAGGAATACAGGGGAATACCTAAATATAATAAAGAAAATTTACAGGAAGCCAACAACCAATATCAAACTTAATGGAGAAAAACTCAAAGCAATCCCACTAAAATCAGGGACTAGAGAAAGATGTCCTCTCTCCCCTTATCTATTCAATATAGTTCTCGAAGTTTTTGCTAAAGCAATAAGATAATGAAAGGACATTAAGGGGATACAAATTGGAAAAGAAGAAGTGAAATTATCTGTATTTGCAGATGATATGATTGTATACATAAGTGACCCACAAAATTCTTCCAAGGAACTGCTACGGCTGATAAACACCTTCAGCAATGTAGCAGGATACAAGATTAACTCAAGAAATAAGTAGCCCTTCTATACACTAAAGAATGAAGAGCTGAAAAAGAAATAAGAAAAGATTACCCTTCATAATAGCTGCAAATAGTATTAAATAACTTGGAGTAACTAGAACCAAAGAAGTAACAGACCTATTTGACAAAAATTTTAAATCACTAAAGAAAGAAATTGAAGAGGATATCAGAAAATGGAAAGCTCTCCCATGTTCCTGGATTGGTAGAATCAACATAGTAAAAATGGCAATTCTACCAAAGACAATCTACAGATTCAATGCACTGCCCATCAAAATACCAACACAATATTTTTTGGACCTTGAAAGAACAATACTCAATTTCATTTGGAATAACAGGAAAGCCAGGATTGCCAAAACAATTTTACTCAACAAAAGAACCTCAGGAGGTATCACCATCCCTGACTTCAAGTTATACTATAGAGCTACAGTAATAAAAACAGCCTGGTACTGGCATAAAAACAGACATGTGGATTAATGGAATAGACCTGAGGATCCAGACAAAACCTATGAACACCTGATCTTTGACAAAGAGGCCCAAAACATTCAATGGAAAAAAGATAGTATTTTTAACAAATGGTGTTGGCATAGCTGGATGGAAGTGTATAGAAAAATGCAAATAGACCTGAGCCTGTCACCATGCACAAAACTCAAATCCAAGTGGATCAAAGACCTCAACATAAACCCAGCCACTTTAAACTTGATAGAAAAGAGAGTGTGAAATACACTTCTACAAATTGGCACAGGCCACCACTTCCTAAATATAACACCAGTGGCACAGACACTAAGACCAACAATCAATAAGTGGGATCTCCTGAAGCTAAGAAGCTTCTGTAAAGCCAAGGACACTGCCAATAGGATAAAATGACAGCCTATAGAATGGGAAAAGATTTTCACCAACCCTTCAAGTGATAGAGGACTAATATCTAAGCTATATAAGGAGCTCAAAAATCTAGAGCCCAAAACTTTGAATAACCCAATCAAAAAATGGGGTTCAGATCTAAAAAGAGAATTCTCAGCAGAGGAATTATGAATGGCTGAAAGGCACTTCAAAAAGTGCTCATCATCTTTAGCTATCAGAGAAATGCAATTCAAAACAACTTTGAGATACCATGTAATACCTGTTAGATTCACTAAGATAAAAGTCACAGAGGACAGCCTATGTTGGAGAGGATGCAGAGCAAGGGGAACACTCCTCCATTGCTGGTGGGATTGTAAGCTTATTCAGCCACTTTGGAAAGCAGTATGGCAGATTCTCAGAAAAGTGAGAATCAATCTCTCCAAGGACCCAGCAACACCACTTCTAGGTGTATACCCTAATGATGCCCAGTCATACTCCAAAGGCATTAGCTCAACTATATTCATAGCACCATTATTTGTAATAGCAAGAACCTGGAAGCAACCTAGATGTCCCTCAACTGAAGAATGGATTAACAAACTGTGGTACATCTATACAGTGGACTACTACTCAGCTGTAAGAAAAAATGATATCCTAAAATTTGCAGGCAAATGGATGGAATTGGAGAATATTCTCCTGAGGGAGGTATCACAAACTCAGAAAGATAAGCAGGGGATATACTCACTTATTAGTGTTTTCTAAACAAGCAAACAAGAAAAAAGCCAAGCATGCCCAAGCTGCAAACCACAACCACTGAACATCTTGGGATCAGACATACCCTGGACTGACCTTTAGGATCCCACTCCACCTAAAGGAACACCTAACTCACTCTTGAGGGAGGGGGGACAAAACTGGATCTCCCAGGAGTGGAGACTGAATTAAACAATATTGGGGCAGTGGGACCATGGGACTGTCTGCTGCCTGCCTAGGGAGGGGATGGGAAGTTGTGGAGAAGAAAAGATGATCTGATGTGGCGGGAGCGGGAAGCGACCTTGAATAATAATATACAAGGATGGAAAGCATGATTTCTTTGTTAATAATAATAATAATAATAATAATAATAATAATAATGAAAAGTATACAGAAAAAATTAATCAAGTAAAATACACAGAATAAAAAGTAGTTCAAAAATGCAATTTACAAGAAGCTGATGGCCAATATCAAACTAAATGGAGAGAAACTCGAAGCAATCTCACAAAACTCAGGAGTTGACAAGAATGGCCCCTCTCCTTTTATCTATTCAATATTGTTCTCCAAGTTTTAACCAAAGCAAAAAGAAAACAAAAGGAGATTAAGAGGATACAAATTTGAATAGAAGTGAAACTATCTCTGTTTGCAATTGATATGATTGTATACATAAGTAACCAACAAAATTCTACCAGGGAACGTCTACAGCTGATAAACACCTTCAACAATGCAGTACCTTACAAGATTAACTCAGGAAATCAGTAGCCCTCTTATACACTAAGAATAAAAGGGCTGAAAAAGAAATAAGGGAGACATCATCTTTTATAATAGCTGCAAATAGCATTAAATACCTTGGTGAAAGTATAAACAAATACGTACAGATCTGATTGACAAAAACTTTAAATAACAGAAGAAAGAAATTGAAGAGATCAGAAAATGGAAAGATTTCTCATGCTCCTGGATAGGTAGGATCAACATAGTAAAAAAGCAGCCTTACCAAAAGCAATTTACAGGTTCAATGCACTTCCCATCAAAATTCTAACACAATTTTTTACAGTAGTCAAAGGATACTACTCAGTTTCATTTGAAAGAACAAGAAAGCTAGGATTGCCAAAACAATTTTGCTCAACAAAAGACCCCCAGAAGGCACCACCATCACAGACTTCAAGTTATACTACAGAGCTACAGTAATAAAACCAACCTAGAACAGGCATAAAAACAGACTTGTGGATCAATGGAATTGAATTAAAAACCCAGATATTAACCCACATGCATATAAGCACCTGATTTTTGAGAAACAGGAATTCTCTGGGTGACCCATGAGCTGTAATCCACTCATCTCTAACTCTGCTCTGGACACAGGTTCATGGTTTGAAGCTGTCCCTCTATCAGGTGGAGCATTCTTTTTCTCTGCTTTTCCCTGAACTTATTGGGTGACCAGGACACCCCCTAATTCAAGCTCTTCTTTTTTACATCTTGTCATGACAGATAAAACTGAAGAACAAGGGAAGAGCCTCATTATAACAAGCACCTACCCCCAGCTTGAATTAGGCCTGAGTTTTGAATTCTGATGAAAGTACAAAGTCAGAATGTCCCAACAGAGGAGATAACCTAAGCCCATCTGATAGCAACGGATTAATCACAGACTGTCCCAGCACTGGAGGTAGCCTATTTAAAAAAAATGTCAATCATTGGGCAAAACTGTCCCATACCTCACCTGCCACCAGGAACCTGCATAAACTTTAGACACTTTGCATTGCATACTGTGTTTTGCTTCATTAAAGTAAGGTTAATATTCAAGTTCTTCCTATGCAGAAAATCTTTCTCAGACCTGAGTCTGACAGGTGAAAGCCCATTGCTCTGTGAGACAACTGAAGATTAAATGCTGCTCTTTCCTGACAGCTGAAGACCAACTGCTTCTGCCATGACACACATAACCCACAAAAGACTGTCTAAGCAAGTCTCTGTCATTTTAACTGATACAGAAAGCATTTCAATTGTAATGGCTACATAACTTTATCCTTCTCAGATCTCTGATAAGAGTGATGGCTTTAACTTTAACTACTGCAAACACCCAGCTTCCTGGTCAGTCCATTTTGTATATAGACTTTACATTGCTGATAGACTTGACACTAAGAAAGATTTGGAGTTTCTAAAGTTCATTAGAAACAGATGACTATGTTATGTAGGTCAAGAAAAAAAATA
>PVIH01023209.1:0-25360 GCA_004025045.1 Sigmodon hispidus
GAGCGCAATGAGTAGAGAATGCCAAGAGGACCAAGACAGAGAGAGAGCAGAGAGAGGAATGGCTGAAGTGACAAGTTTATATAGAAAGGAGAAGCTAGGAGAAAGGAAGCTCATGAGCTAGAGAAGTCCAGGGTGGGGGACAAAGTGGGAATTGCTGAGAGGAGCCAAAGGTAGTGAGGGAGCCTGGAGGCCAGCGTGTGCTTTGGTATACCAATAGGCATCACATTTAGCCATTTGTCTCTTTTGGACCTGACAATAATATTTTATCCTATAATAGCAATATAATCATATTTATTTCAATGTGATAGTAAACTCCTTTTAAATATTATCTTATGAGGGAAGAGGTCTATGAAGGCAAAATTTCCTAGGGCTCAAAAAAGTCATAGTATGGAATTGGTCCCAGGCTGTTTTTAAGGAAGCAAAAATGACAAAAGATTGAGTATCTGAAGTACACAGCAAGAAGCATCTGCAGTAGCAATATCTATGCAGGAAAAAGGAAGTCCAAAGAAACAGAGGGAACAACTATGCTGCAATTCAGACTCAAGAACAGTTTTGGTCAATTGCACAGGGAACTCTAGAAGCAACATTGCCCTTCAGAGTATGTCATGTTGACCTCAGATGAGTGGACTATTATCTCAACACAGTAAATATACAGTTCTCTGGAGGATAAACTTGAACTAGAATGAGGAAACCCTCTCAAGCTGCAGAAAACTTTGAAGAGACTCATAGCTGCAGGATATCTGCTGACCTTCTATTCCATCCTGAAAGAAGTATCTAGACAGTGGACTACAGTTTTTACTCATCCTCTTACGCCAGAGGAGGAATCTCCACTAGTCAGGAATCAATAGTAACTCTGCTGGCTGGAAGCAGGGCCCACTGGCATTATAGCCCCACTTTCTTCCAGTCTTTTAAGAACAGTCACAGGAAACACGTCATAAATTAAATCAAATACATTATGTAGTGCATTTATTTTTATCTGTCTATAGTCCTTGAGTTATTTTTATCACCTTTTAAAGAAAAAAACTTCCAGCTCTCCCTAGCCATCTCATCAATTTGTCGTTTTGAATTCTGAAATCTATATGTCCATATAAAATTTACACTCCTACCAGCATATTTATCCTCACATAAAATTTATGTCAGTAGTGTTTTGCCAATATGTCTACTATAAAAATTTTGTTTAGACCAAGAGAGGAAGCTCTATACATTGTGGATAATGATTTCCTCAGCCCAATAAGTTACAGCGTAGGGAGCCTGACTAGATACCTCCTGCACAGGTATATTGGTATGAATATGTTCATATTCTGATGAGATATGAAACAGAACAGGTTCTATATTATCCATGGTACTCTTTCCACACCTGCCTTTGACAGGTGGCAAAACCCAGAGGACCAACAAAAATCAGCATCAAGCAAAATGATGTTATGGGAAATGAAGAGTTAGTGGGAAAAAAAATTAGAAGAAACACAGAGACCAAAGGGGAGGTGTGACCGTGGAGGAGAGTTTGAGCCAATGTAAACGTTTTGAAAGATACCATTGGTTGATCTCCCACCTGCAAGTTGTGGAGGCAAGATCTCTTGCCAGATTTTTAACAATTATCATTTTCTGAGCCATCATTTTATGGAAGAAACAATAAAATGAAAATATTTATTTTCTTCTTTAGCACAATACCTGTCACTTCTTCCTTGGTTCTCCTCTTCCCTAGATTCAATTATTTGGAAGAAACTTATGAAAAGCAATTTCAAAATCTGTACAGTGCCCAGGCTCAATTTCTCAAGTATTACTTTTAATGGTTTTTCTTTTTTCTTTCTTTTTTTTTGCATTCTGAGGTTCTGATTACATAATCATAGATAAACTCCATGATCCGACTCTAGCAATTGACAGACACAGATTTGATTATGTGATCCTGAGTGGCTAGGGTAAGCTTTTTATTCTTCTTTTAAACCCATAATTGCCTAAGCTTTCTTTTGCAGCTGACTGCCTTTCGGCAACCCAGTTGGGTTTCAGTTTGCAGGCTGCTAACTCCTAATCACAAACTCTAGTTTGTGTGATGGATAAAACAGCCATGCAGCACTAAAACAACACACAAAGATCAGTTTTTCTAACATAAAAATGGTGCAAATATTAAATCATGTCTCTACCTCACAAAGTTCCTTATTCAGGTATTTCATGGCTCACATATTTAATTCTAAAGAATCTAATATAAAAGAAAATCCAATTTTATTAAGTATTAGGGCTAGATGATTGGAGTGGAGATGAGTAAGAAGGTAGAAAGAGGCAAGACATGTAGTTCATACATTTTATTTAAAGGAAGAACTGCACAATACTTCCCAACATTCATACCCAGTACATTTAAATAGACTTACAAGTCTAGAAACATTGGCTTGTAGCCTGCTGAGTCATTGTTTTTCTGTCCCTTTATTTTATTACTCTAGGGCATGTCAAGTAGCCTGTATGGAAATATATTGCTTATTGAAGTAATGAACACAGAGTATGTATTGTAAAATGGAGTTTAAATGGAGGCATTGCTAGCTATAAACAGTGACAACATATGCAAAAGTACTCGATGCAGGGCTCAGAACTTGATATATGCTGATTTTATAAAGTTTATTTTGTAAGTACATGCTATATTAAAATATGCAACAGTAAGAAGAAAAGAAGTTTATCAGTCAAAGTTCTCTATAGGGAAAGAAGAAATGAATTAATACATACTCCATAGAGAAAATTGGCGTATATGATATGGCCTAGGTAGCCCAACAATGGTTGTCCAGACACTGAAGAGGTTGCAAACCCAGTAGCTTCTAAGTCCATGAGGCTATCCCATGCTTCAGCAGTCCCAATCTGGCAATAACTGCTTGCAGAATTCCTAGAGTCTTTCTGTTCTGCAGTCAATTGGAAGAATATAGAAGGTGGATAATGAAAAAAAGAATATGCATGTTCATCAATGGGAGGTGAATGCATGAAGCAAGCAGCACTAATTTTCCCTCAGACCTCTTTAGACGTAGGTCATTGGGGGAAGATGCTATCCACTCTGTACAAAAGGTGTTACCCTGTAGTAGAAAGATTTTTAATTGTTTTTAATATAATTAGGTAATATTTATTAGGACAAAAGGCACTTATAGACAACAAATGACTCTAGGAGAAAAAATGGAGCTGAGACTCACAGAGGGAAGAGTTGAGAGTTTTTTGTGGGGGGCACGCAGGAATGAAGAGAAGGAGCAGCTTCAGGGCCAGGGTCTCTGACAATGCTGGCCACACTCCCTCAAGAATGAGTTCCCTGAAGTCATTAGCGCTCACCTGGGCAGCTTCTGACTTCACACTACATTACCCTCTCAGTTAATCCTCACTGTAATTATACTCACAGACTTTCATATCTTTTAATTGATTCCATATATAATCATTTTACAATCAAGAGTAAACACATCACATCAAATATAATTCTTAACTTGCTAGATAAAAATTGTCTCCAAAATATCTCATAATAATCAATAAGATAAAGGCTCTTGCCATATAGACTTGAGTAATTCACTTTTCCACTATCAATCTTGAAGTTCAGACAGCAAAATAATCAAATTAAGGACTATTTAGCAAGCACAGAAGATGGGTCAGCCAGGAAAGGTATTTGTTGTCCAAGTCCAATGACTTGAATTGAATTCCTGGTTCTGACATGTAAGAAGGAGAGGATCGACTCCAGTCAATTGTCATCTGATCACCACATGTGTTGTGGTGTGCATGTTTTCACACATATCCATATGCAATAATAAACAAAAATTTTATAATAATTTAGTGATTGAGAACAATACTTATATCCTGGATATGAACATAAATCACAATAAAAATCTTTTTGTTGAGAAAAAGTATATCTTTGAGGGGTTATTAAAATGCTAATTAAGAAGATGATAATTTTCAACAGGCTTGGAAATGTGGTCCAAGGTTTTACAGGATGGTAGCTAATTTTATAGCTTATACTTCAAGGTAATGATGTTAATTACATGTCTTGTTTGGCAAGAGTTAAACAAGAGTTAAGTCAAAGGACAAAACATCTTGTAAGGTATTGAGTACATAGAATTTAAAAAAGAATAGTGACAGCCTCACAAACTGTTTTCAATGTCTAGTGAATTCCATTCCAGACACTGCAGTTCAACACAGTTTACAACTTCAATGGACACATTAATTGAGAAAGTACAGACAGCTCAGTTCAAAAGTTCATCTGTAGGTGTGCCTGTACCTGGTTTAACAAAGCTTTCCCACTCCATTTTTTACCCATCACATTTTAAGTGCCCAAAAATAATAGTAATTGTCTTAGATAGGTTTCTATTGCAGTGAAGGGACACCATGACCACAGCAACTCTTATAAGGAAAACATTTAATTGGGATGGCTCACTTATAGTTCAGAGTTTTAGTCCATTATCAACATGGTGGGGAGCATGGCAGCATTCAGGCAGATATGGTGCTGTAACTGAAGCTGAGAGTCCTAAATTTTTCAGGCAACAGGAAGTGGACTATGACACTGAGCTAAGGTTAAGCAAAAGAGAACTCAAAGCCTGCCCCCACAGTGATACACTTCCTTCAACAAGGCCACACCTACTTCACCAAGGTCACAACTCCCAACAGTGCCACTCACTATGAGTTTATGGGGCCAATTATGTTCAAACTACCACATTACTCCACTATTACTCTTTCTTGACATATGTGTGCATATATATATATACTCATAATGAACAATATCATCATAAATTAAAATTTTAAAAAAGGAATAAATATTGTTTTGCAATATTTATTTTTCTTAAGTAAGAAAAATCAAAATTTTAATATAAATCTTACATCTAGAGCAGTGGGTTATGATTCTTTTGGGGGGACTAGTGACCCTTTCACAGTGGTCACATGTCAGATATCCTACATATCAGATATTCAAATTATGATTTGCAAAATTACAGTTAGAAAGTAGCAATGAAAATAATTTTATGGTTTGGAGGTCACCACAATATCAATTGTATTAAAGGATTTTAGCATTAGAAAGGTTGAGAACCACTGATCTATAGGTAGCCATATTCCTTAGGAGAACATTCTGATTATATAGTGTAAGCCTGACCTAAGATTGCCAATAAAAATCTTTGTTTAAAAAAGAAAATAATAACCTAAGAAATGGAAAATAGAAAAAATAGAGGTAACTCAATTTTCAACCTTTGATATATCACTGATACACTGTCAAACTGAATTACTTCCCTATATTTAAGGTTTCTCAAACAACAGAAATGATATTTGAGTACCTTTCCCTCCAAAGTTCTGAATTCTCTGTATTGTATATAAAATCCCAGAAGAATACGATTATACTCAGACACCATTTTTGGTGATCAAAACTAAAATAAAATACCAAACAAGACAGAAAATTTCATGTCTACTCACTCATTGAACTAATATTTTCATGACCCTAAGACAATTTTAGCAAGCTCACTCCCAGTTTTAAAACCATAAAAATTGATGAGATAAATTTTATTCCCAACCTTGACATTTCTAAGAGTAAGTTAACTTTGAAGCTTGTCAAAAGACTGACAATTTTTCTTTAAAAAATAAATTGCCCAGAATATTAAGCAAATTTTTACATAGATATTGTCAGAGCACAGTCCAAGGATGGAATCATGCAAGAATTTCGAGTACATGTAAGAAAACAGAGAAGAGTCTTGTGACCTCAGTGTCTTCAAAACACAGATTTTTTCTTGGAATGTGTTTTCATGCTCTTCTCTGGTGTATCAGGTACAAATGAGTTTCCTTCAGCTGTTGTTATATATGTGCTTCTATAGAAAAACACGTTTTTGACATGAGTGACTTGGGCTTGTGATTGAACCCCTTACTTATGTGATCCTTCTTAATACACAGTATATATAAGTTGTCTGGTACTCTAAATAAAGTTGGCTATTGCATTAAATTTCAGTCCACTACATTTTTAGGCCCTGTTATCTCAGGTTCACATTGCCAACTAGATTGATAAACAAGATATTCTATTTGATGCTTTTTGCATTATTTAGAAACTGCCAAGCAGAGTTCTGGCATGTTGAATGCAAAAAAAAAAAAAAAAAAATCAGTCTTTATTCTATAGTTGAATTATGAAGACCTTAAAATTGCAACTTTTGAGAAGTCAGTCCTGTTGTAAAGATTTTTAAAGGCTTCATTAATAACTATAATTTAACAGCATAAAACTCTCTACCCTTAAAACTCATGGTTTCTTAAGAAAACATTGAAATGTGATGTAATAAGAATTTTCTGGTCCTGACTTTGTAGACTAGCCCAGAGGTTCAGAACCACTCACAGCCCTGCTGCTGCTTTTCCCCAAATAATCACAAGAAGGTTTATATTAATTTGGCTCAGACATATTGTTAGCTCTTCCATCTTAACTCTATTTATTTCCATTAACCTGTTTGGCCATGTGGCTTGAACCTTTTCTCAGAGCAGCATGGTTGTATTCTTGCCTCTGCATCTGCTTCCAACTCTCTTGGCTTCTTTGCTGGTGTCTCTGCTCTGTGCTTCCTGTTCCCAGAGTTTTCTTAGTCTGGCAGCTCCACCCACATTTCCTGTCTGCCTTCTGGCCAATCAGCTTTTTATTAAACCGGTAGGAGGTACAAATATTTACAATGTAACAGAACATAGTCCCACTGTGAAATGAATATTTATTATATGATAAGTGGAGAAAAAAGTTGTGCTTTCAAATACTAAAAGCCCAATAAGAAGCTGTAACCCAGTTTTCCTAATGCACAATGCAGTAGAAACCAACTCACTATGGAAGACATTACTAAACTGCTAGTGCCATGTTAGTGAATCAAATGTCTCTCAGTGGCAGCACTCCAGAACTGAATTCTCTGGAATGAGCATGGGATAGTTGTGAGTAAAGTTAAGGTTTATCTTATTGTAGTTGCTAGGAAACTGCATCAAAATCACCTGGGAATTATCACAAATGCAGATAGAAAGGCCACAGAGCAAAGTTAGTGAAGTGAAATCCTTATGGAGGAAATATATTAGACATACCACAGTTTTAACAATAACTTCAGGTAATGACTATATACAATCAAGTTTGGGAACTACTAAATTAAGGCTTCTGAAAGTAAATTGATTCTATGGCTTTTTTTCCCAAAAGATTCTCTGTATTTAAAAAGGGACTTTGTTCATTCATAGATGAAACACTGAAAAGAGCACCCAATACTATAGAAACACTTTTGAACAAATATAGAGCAGCTTGAAGGAAGAAACCTCAGCACTCCAAATTTTTTCTTCCCCAACAATAAAGTCTATAGTTACTATCTATTACATACATAGTGTATTTTGAGATGCCTATGCCTTTTCTGACAGATGATGTCTGGACTGTGACTTAAAATATGAAAAGGCCCGACCCTGTCTATTCAATTTGTGGTCATCCTTAAAGGCTTCTCACAACAAAGAATACAAAATAGATGATTAAAGGCTTTTATAATTTTTGGTTAGCAAGAAAGGAATTCAAGTTTGTATGAAAATCCCAATATGGCAAAATCTTCCCCGCATGTCTTTTTTTTTTTTTTTTTTTTTTTTTTTTTTTTTTTTTTTTTTTTTTTTTTTTTTTTTTTTTTTACATCTACAAAACTCTAGACTTGTAAACCCATCAGAATTCCTCTTTTAGTAATAATATTTCTGCTTGGCCTCATGCTTTCCCACAGGTACAGTGTAAAGCTGTATCTACAACAATGATAGTAAAATGGGCTAGATATATTCTAGTCCTGTGGATTCCTTGAAAACAAAATCATTGGTTTAATTAATATTCAAGCATTTTGAAAAGACTTTATATTCTCTACTCTATGCTATTACCATTTGCCTCTTTTTTCCATAGAGTAGGTTGGATATTGAACAGTAGAAAAAGAACGAAGTTGGGTACTTCTTTACTTGTGATTTCATGAACCAACTCTGCCATATTTTCCCAGAAAACTCCTGCATAAGCAAGTTTCTCAGTCCTGCTTAGCCCTACTGTAGCTTATATAATAAACACGCAGAGGATTAATATTAATTACAAACTGTTTGGTCCATGGCTCAGCCTTATTGCTAACTACCTCTTCTATCTTAAAATAATGCATTTCTATTAATCTATATATTATCATGTGGCTTTACCTGTGTTCCATTACATCTTGCTACCAAGTGGCTTGCAGAATCTCCTCCAATTATACCGTTCTTTTATCTGCATCTCTCTTTGATTTACTGCCAGGCAATATCATGTCTTACCATGGGCCAAAACAGCTTTTTTTATCAACCAGTGGTAGCAACACATATTCACAGCACATAGAAAAACCATCCCACTAGAACTCCTTCTTTAGGTCATGAACTATATGCTAATATTAGCAAATAAATTTGAAAAATACTAGTTATGCTTCCGGGACCGGGTGCTGTCTGCGGAGTGAGTCTTAGCACACTCTGTAGCAGGCACAGATAAAGTCTGCCTGTCAAGTTCCCACCAGCTGCTGCTGAGCAAATTTGCACAGGTACCCACCTCCACCTCCAACTGAGTGAACAGATAACGACTGGGGTCCCTGAAGGACAGACTCAGACCACACCAAGAGAGGTGACAGGAGGCACACAAGCCCGAGTGCCACAACTGACCAGGAACCACCTAATCCTGAACCACTGAAGCCATGAGCAAACGTCAGTGCAAAAACTTACATAATAATACAAGGAACAACAAGGTAACTCCAGAAGAAAGTGGTGAGCTTACAAATACAAGACCTGAACTGAGCAATGAAGAGGAAACAGAAGGAAGCAACACCAAAAATTCCTTTTTGGTGGTCATCGAAGCTCTCAAAGAAGATATGAAAAATAGCCTTAAAGAAATAGAAGAAAATACAAACAAAAAATTAGAAGAGATGAACAAATCTATGAAAGAAACATGCCAGGAATTAAAGCTGAAATAAAAGCAATAAAAAAGGCACAAAATGAGGCAAAGATGGAAATAGAAAACCTGAAGAAAAAAGCTGGAACCCCAGATACAGGCAAAACAAACAGTTCAAGACATGGAACATAGAATCTCTGAAGTGGAAGACTCAGTACCTCAAATAGATATATCAGTCAAAGAAAATAGTAAAACTAAAAAAGCCATAACACAAAATGTTCAAGAAATCTGGGACACCATGAAAAGTCCTAATTTGAGAATAATAGGAATAGAAGAAGGAGAATACCAGCTCAAAGGCACAGATAAGGTTTTCAATAAAATCATAGAAGAAAACTTCCCTAACCTGAAGAAGGAAATGCCAATAAATATACAAGAAGCTTACAAAACACCAAATAGATATCACCCCCCAAAAAGTCAGCCTGCCACATTATAATCAAGTCACAAAACATACAAAACAAAGAAAAAATTTTAAGAGCTGCAAAAGAAAAGTACCAACTCACATATAAGGGCAGACCCATCAGAATAATGCCTGACTATTCAATGGAAACAATGAAAGCCAGAAGGGCTTTGTCAGAAGTTATACAGATGCTAAAAGAGCATGGCTGCCAAACTAAAATACGATACCCTGCAAAATTATCAATCAACATGGATGGAGTAAACAAGGCATTTCAGGACAAAGTCAGACTGAAAGAATATCTATCTACCAATCCAGCACTACAGAGAGTATTAGAGGGAAAACTACATCCTAAGGACCCCAGACACATCCATGAAATCACAAACAATCAATAAGTACACAGAAGAATACCCTAGAGAAAGGAAATACAGACAAGTTATCACCAAAAATGGCAGGAAATATGAATCAATGGTCACTAGTTTCCCTTAGTATCAATGGTCTCAACTCTCCTATAAAACGTCACACACTAACAAGATGGATACAAAAACAGAAGTTATCCTTCTCTTGCCTACAAGAAACACACCTCAACCACAAAGACAGACATAGGCTTAGAATAAAGGGTTGGGAAGAGATTTTCCAGTCAAAGGGTCCTAAGAAACAAGCGAGACTTGCAATCCTAATATCTAACAAAGTAGACTTTAAGCTAAAAGCAATTAAAAGGGACCAAGATGGTCACTAATTATTCATCACAGGAAAAATTGGTCAAGAGGAGATTTCAATCTTGAATATTTATGCCCCTAATAGAAGGGCACCTACTTATGTAAATGAAACACTGCTAAAGCTCAAATCCCACATCAATTCTTACACCCTAATACTGGGAGACTTCAATATCCCACTTTCAACCCTGGATAGACGAACCAGACAGAGTCTCAACAGAGAAATAAGGAGTCTAAAAGAGGTTATAATGCAAATGGATTTAATAGATATCTACAGAAGCTTCCACCCAAACACAAAGAATATATATATTTCTCAGTTCCTCATGGAACTTTCTCCAAAATTGACCACATAATTGATCATAAAGCAAATATCAACAGGTACCAAAAAATGGAAATAATCCCTTGTAACATATCAGACCACCAGGGCCTAAAGTTAGAGTTCAACAACATCAAAACCCAAAGAAAGCCTACCAACTCATGAAAACTAAACATCACTCAGCTGAACCATCTCTGGGTCAAGGAAGAAATTAAGAAAGAAATCAAAGTCTTCCTAGAATTTAATGAAAATGAATCCATAACATATCCAAACTTGTGGGACACAATGAAAGCAGTCTTAAGAGGAAAATTCATAGCACTAGATGCCTATATGAAAAACCTAGAGAAATCCCACACTAGAGACCTAACAGCTCAGCTAAAAGCCTTAGAACAATTAGAAGCGAGCTCACCTAGAAGGAGTAGACGGCAGGAAATAATCAAACTTAGAGCTGAAATCAATACAACTGAAACAAAAAGAACAATACAAAGAATCAACGAACCTAAGAGTTGGTTCTTTGAGAAAGTAAAAAAGATAGATAAGCCCTTAGTCAAACTACTCAAAAACCAGAGAGAAAGTGTTCAAATCAACAAAATCAGAAATGAAAAGGGGGACATAACAACAGACCCCCGGGAAATACAGAGAATTATCAGGTCATATTTTGAAAATCTGTATTCCACAAAAATGGAAAACCTAGAAGAAATGGACAGCTTTCTGGACAGGTACCATCTACCAAAATTAAATGAAGATAACATTAATTACCTAAACGGGCCTATAACCCTTAAGGAAATTGAAGCTGTCATTAAAAACCTCCCCAAAAATAAAAGCCCTGGTCCAGATGGTTTTAGTGCCGAATTCTACCAGACATTGAAAGAAGAATTACTACCATTACTCCTCAAACTACTTAACACAGTAGAAACTGAAGGAATATTGCCAAATTCCTTTTATGAGGCCACAATTATTTTAATACCTAAGCCACTCAAAGACACAAGAAAGAAGGAGAATTACAAACCAATTTCCCTCATGAATATTGATGCTAAAATTCTCAACAAAATTTTGGCAAACCATATACAACAATGTATAAAAGATATGATCCACCACGACCAAGTAGGCTTCATCCCAGAGAGGCAGGGCTTCTTTAACATACAAAAAACTGTAAATGTTATTCATCATATAAACAAACTAAAGGAACAAAACCACATGAACATATCCTTAGATGCAGAAAAAGCCTTTGACAAAATCCAACACTCCTTTATGATTAAGCCCTGGAGAGATCAGGAATACAGGGAGAATACCTAAATATAATAAAGGCAATTTACAAGAAGCCGACAGCCAGTATCAAACTTAATGGAGAAAAACTTAAAGCAATCCCACTAAAATCAGGAACTAGACAAGGATGTCCTCTCTCCTCTTATCTATTCAATATTGTTCTCAAAGTTTTAGCTAAAGCAATAATGGAACGAAAAGAGATTAAGGGGATGAAAATTGGAAAAGAAGAAGTGAAGCTATCTCTATTTGCAGATGATATGATTGTATACATAAGTTACCCACAAAATTCTTCCGAGGAACTGCTACAGCTGAGAAACACCCTCAGCAAGGTAGCAGGATACAAGATTAACTCAAAGAAATCAGTAGCCCTTCTATACACTAATGATAGAAGAGCTGAAAAAGAAATAAGGGAAGCATTACCCTTCATAATAGCTGCAAATAGTATTAAGCACCTTGGAGTAACTATAACCAAGAAAGTAACAGACCTATTTGACAAAAATTTCAAATCACTGAAGAAAGAAATTGAAGAGGATATCAGAAAATGGAAAGCTCTCCCATGTTCCTGGATTGGTAGGATCAACATAGTAAAAATGGCAATTCTACCAAAGGCAATCTACAGATTCAATGCACTGACCATCAAAATCCCAACATAATATTTCTTGGACCTTGAAAGAACAATACTCAATTTCATTTGGAATAACAGGAAAGCCAGGATAGCCAAAACAATTTTACTCAACAAAAGAACCTCAGGAGGTATCACCATCCCTGACTTCAAGCTATACTATAGAGCTACAGTAATAAAAACAGCCTGGTACTGGTATAAAAACAGACTTGTGGACCAATGGAATAGAATTGACGATCCAGACATTAATCCAAAAAACTATGAACACCTGATCTTTAACAAAGAGGCCCAAAACATTCAATGGAAAAAAGATAGTATATTTAACAAATGGTGTTGGCATAGCTGGATGGAAGTGTGTAGAAAAATGCAAACAGATCTGAGACTGTCACCCTGCACAAAACTCAAATCCAAGTGGATCAAAGACCTCAACTTAAACCCAGCCACTTTGAACTTGATAGAAAATAAAGTGGGAAATACACTTCTATGAATTTGCACAGGTGACCACTTCCTAAATATAACACCAGTGGCACAGACACTAAGACCAACAATCAATAAGTGGGATCTCCTGAAGCTAGGAAGCTTCTGCAAAACGAAGGACACTGTCAAAAGGACAAAACGACAGCCTACACAATGGGAAAAGATTTTCACCAACCCTACAAGTGATAGAGGACTGATCTCTAAGATATATCAAGAGCTTAAGAATTTAGAGCCCAAAACCTTGAATAACACAATAAAAAAATCGGGTACAGATCTAAAAAGGGAATTCTCAGCAGAGGAACTACAAATGGGTGAAAGGCACCTGAAAAAGTACTCATCATCTTTAGCCATCAGAGAAATGCAAATCAAAACAACTTTGAGATACCACCTAACACCTGTTAGATTGGCTAAGATAAAAGGCACAGATGACAGCCTATGTTGGAGAGGATGCGGAGCAAGGGGAATACTCCTTCATTGTTGGTGGGAGTGTAAGCTTGTTCAGCCACTTTGGAATGCAATATGGAGGTTTCTCAGAAAATTGAGAATCAGTCTCCCCAAGGACCCAGCAATACCACTTCTGGATGTATACCCTAAAGAGGCACATTCACACTCCAAAGGTATTACCTCAACTATGTTCATAGCAGCATTATTTGTAATAGCAAGAACCTGGAAACATCCTAGATGTCCCTCAACTGAAGAATGGATTAACAAATTGTGGTACATCTACACAATGGAATACTACTCAGCAGTAAGAAAAAATGATATCCTAAAATTCTCAGGCAAATGGATGGATTTGGAGAATATCCTCCTGAGCGAGTTATCACAAACTCAGAAAGATAAACAGGGGATGTACTCACTCATTAGTGGTCTCTAAACAAAGAAACAAGAAAAAAAAAGCCAAGCATGCCCAAGCTGCAAACCACAACCACTGAACTGCTTGGGATCAGAAACACCCTGGACTGACCCTTCGGATCCCACTCCAACTATAGGAACACCTGACTCACTTTTGAGGGAGGGGGGACAAAACTGGATTTGGCAAGGAGTGGAGACTGATCCAAACATTATTGTGTCAGTGGGACCATAGGACTGTCTACTCCCTGCCCAGGGAGGGGACGAGGAGTTGCAGAGAAGAAGGGACCTTGAATAAGAGATATATGGGGTTGGAAGAAAAATTTCAGAGGGAAAGCTGAACACAAAGTAAATATATGTGTAGCAATCTTATTTGCATCATCACCCTTGATAAGTCATGCTTATGATTTTTATCTTCTTTATAGTTATTGTTAACTTATCAGCATTTTAAATACCTTTTTCTGTTTTTCTTTATAAATACAAAATAAATAAAGAAGTAAAAAAATATATATATAAAAAGAAAAATACTAGTTATAAAATGTTAAGTGGGCCATATAGAATTGCTTGTTAAATAATTATGTTTATCTCCATAGATTAATGCTGCTCTCTGCTCTGGTAGATAAAGCTGCTTTTTTCAATGGGCAACAGTAATTGCAGAGACTTGGTGGTCAGGGTGGAGAGCTATGGAATGCTGTCTTCCAGACATGGCATGGCTAGGACACCCATAAACTCACAATATCCCTATCTCTTATTCAAGTTCTACACAAGATTAAGCCCATCAGCATCTTGAAATAAAGGAAAAAATGATACTCTTACTGTGATAAGAAATGAGTTCATGAAGCCACACCCCCCTCTTAGTATCAGCTGTTGGAAAAGACATTTTTAGCTATTTGTAAATGCCGAAGTGCCTGTAAATAACATTTCATCCCTGTTCATGTAAACAGCCCTAAAATTCATTATTTTATTGTCCAAAAAAGATATGAGAACAGAAGGAAGAATTGTTGAAAAGATTTCAAATGGAAATGAGAAAGAGAATAAGCGTAAAATGTTGAGAGAAAAACAAATAAAACCCATTATTTACATGTATGAAACTGTCTAATAGTAAAATAACATTTTTGGAAAGTAGAAAGAGTAATACTCCATTGTGTAAATGTATCATATTTTCTTTAGCCATTCTTAGCTTGAGGGGCATCTATGCTATTTCCAAGTTCTGACTATTACAAATAAATCTGTTTTGAACATGGTTGAGTAAGTGTCTTTGTGGTATGATTGAAAATCCTTTGGGATTGTCCAAGAGTGGAATAGATGGGTCTTGAAGGAGATTGATTCCCTTTTTTTTTTCCACAAACCACCATACTGATTTCCAAAGTGGCTGTACAAGTTCATGCTCTACCAGCAGTGGAAGAATGTTCCCCTTACTCTATTTCCTTTCCAATATAGGCTGTCATTAGTGTTTTAGATCTTAGCCATTCTGACACATGGAAGATGGTATCTCAGAGTTGTTTTAATTTTCATTTACATGCTGACTAAGAATATTGAACATTTTTTCTTTTTTTCATTTAAAATTTTTCCCATACTGCTTCTCATTCCCCTCTCCTCCAAGTCCTCCCCAAGCCTCCCTTCACCCCATCCCCCATTCATTCCTCAGGAAGGGCAGGGACTCCCAATGTGAATAAATTGGGTCAGCATATCCAGCCTAGGAAGTACCAAGGCCCTCCCCCCAGTATGCACAAGGAATAAACTTTCTCTTACTGCAAGAGGCTCTACAAACTGCCCATATATTTTTTAATGTCATCTACATTTGGAGGGTTTAGTTTCATCCAATTAAGGTTCCTTGGATGTCATTTCAGAGTCATTGAGCTCCCAGTAATAGTTCAAGTCAGCTACCTCTGTGGGTCTCCTCATCATTATCCTGATCATTTTGTTCCCCTTTCTTCAGCTGGACCAGGAGATTGACTTGGTGTTTAGTCAAGAATCTCTACATCTGATTTCATCTGTTGCTGGATAAAGGGTATGTAATGCCAATTAAGGTGGTCATTCCTGTGGTTATAGGGGAAGGCCAATTTACCTACTTTCTCCACTATTGCTTGAAGTCCTAGATGAGGTCATCTTGTGGGATCTTGTAAGTTTCCCTAGCACCAAGTTTCTTCTTAGCCCCACAGTGTCTCCCTCTACCAAGATATCAATTTATTTGTTATTCCTCTCTGTTGCTTCCCCCACTCAACCATCCCAGTCTCTCATGTTTGCTTCTCACCTCCCCTTGCTCCCTCTTATATCATCCCCAATAATCCAGCAATACCACTATTGGGCATATACCTAAAGGAAGTAGCATTATTCATAATAGCCAGAACCTAGAAACAACCTAGATGCCCCTCAAATGAAGAATGAATTTAAAAAATTATGGTACATTTACACAATGGAGTATTCATCCTCAGTTAAAAAATGACATCCTAAAATTTGCAGGCAAATGGATGAATCCAGAGAGTATCATCCTGAGTCAGGTAACACAGATCCAGAAATATAGACATGGTATGTACTCACTCATGAGTGGTTTTTAGACATAAAGCAAAGGATAACCAGGCTATAATTCACAACTCTTGAGCAGCTAGGTAACAGAAGAAACATAAAAGAGATATCAATAGATCCCCCTGGAAAGGGGAAATAGAAAAGATCTCCTGAGCTGAACAATTCTTTAAGTGTATCACCACCACTTGAGATTCTTCTTTTGAGAATTCTTGGTTTAAATCTGAACCCATGTTTAAATTGGCCTATTTGGTATTTTGATGTCTAGTTTCTTGAGTTTCTTATATATTCTGGGGATCAGCTCTCTGTCAGATTGCATTAATATTTTTTTTTCATTTTTAAGCTGCTGTTTGTCTTACTGAAAGTGTCTCTTAATTTACAGAAGATTTTCAGTTTTAGAAGATCCCATTTCTTAATTGTCAATCTCAATGTAGGTGCTATTGGTGTTATATTTAGGAAGCTGACTCCTGTTCCATTGCATTCAAGGCTACTTCCCACTTTCTCTTCTATCAGCTTTAGTGTAGCTGGTTTTATGTTGAGGCCTTTGATTCACTTTGACTTGAGTTTTGTACAAGGCAAATAAATGGAACTAACAAAAATAATCAACCTGAGTGAGGTAACCCAGACTCAGAAAGACAAACATTGTATGTACTCATTCATAAGTGGATATTAGTTGTAAAGTAAATGGTAACCAGGCTACAATCCAAAGCTCCAGAGAAGCTAGGTAACAAGGAGGACCCAAAGTAAACAGGGGGAATGGGGGAGAAATTGGGGGGCTGCAGTATGGGAGCATGAATGATTAGGTTGGGTCAGATGGGGGCAGGGCAAACTAGGAGAATAATGAGATATCATGATGGGGAGACAATTCAGGGTTAGGGAGAAACATGGTGCCAGGGAAACTTCCAGAAATCCACAGGGATAACCTCAGCTAAGTCTCGTAGTAATAAAAGAGAAAAGGGTCTTCTCCTGTAATCAGATTAGTGACTATTCTAATTGTCACTAGAGAGCATTCATCCAATAACTGATGAAAGCAGATGCAGAGATCCACAGCCAAGCCTGAGTTAAGCTCCAGGACTCCCGTTGAAGAGAGAGAAGATTGTATGAGCCAGTGTGGATCTGAGGAGGGCGTAGTCAAGGGCATGACAGAGAATCCCAGAGAGACTGCTCTGTGACAATTGTGTAGCTTGATTTGCTTGTAGGACTCCTAGCAAGTGGAATCAGGACCTGCCCCTGGCAATTGAGCTGGCTTTTGGAAACCCATTCCCCATGCTGGCTTGTCTCTCCTAGCCTTGATGCAGGAAGAGGAGCTTGGTCCTGCCTGAACTTAATGTGCCATGCTTTGTTGACTCCCATGGAAGACCTGTCCCTTTCTAAATGGAGACAGAGGAAAAGTAGATGGGGGGGTAGAAGAGAGGTGGAGAGGGAGCAGTAGGAAAGAAGGGAGGAGAAACTGTTGTTGGTACGTAAAATAATTTAAAAGGGCAAAAAAAAATCAACATGTTTCTTTACTGGAAAAAAATACAAAAAAAATCTAGATGGGAAAAAGGGAATAAGTTGGCATAGAAAGAGGACAGGAGATAGAAACTGGAGATAAATACAATCAAGATAAAATTGTGTGTGAAAATGTCATAATGTGATACCACGCTCAGGAGGACATTCTCCAAATCCATCCATTTGCCTGCAAATTTTATGATGTCATTGTTTTTTTACTGTTGAGTAATATTCCACTGTGTAGATGTACCACAGCTTGTTAATCCATTCTTCAGTTGAGTGGCATCTAGGTTGTTTCCAGGTTCTTGCTATTACAAATAATGCTGGTATGAACATAGTTGAGCTAATGCCTTTGGAGTGTGACTGTGCATCTTTAGCGTATACACTCAGAAGTGGTATTGCTGAATCCTTGCGGAGATTGATTCTCAGTTTTCTGAGAAACCACCATACTGCATTCCAGAGTGGCTGCACAAGTTTACACTCCCACCAACAATGGAGGAGTATTCTACTTGCTCCAAATGCCCAGAAAGATAGGCATGGAATGTATTCACTCATAAGTGAACTTTAGACAACAAGCAAAGAAGACCCCCAAGTTGCAAACACAACCCATGAACAGCAGGCAATCAGAAGGAACTTAAGAGAGATACCCAGAGACTTCTGTAAGAAGAGTAAATAGAGATCTCCTTTGCAAATTGGGATCATAATGGGTTGCAACCAGGAAGAGGTGGGAATAAATCATGATAGAAGAAGATGGATGTGTGAGAGGAGCAACAAAGAGGGAGAAAAAAAGAAATGGATAATTTGTTGTTTATTTTTGAATAAAGTATCATTTTTTATCCATGTATCCCCTTGTTCAAACTCCCTTCCCCCTCTCTGCCCATCCCAGTCACACTCTCTTCTCCCTACCTCCTTATCCCCTCCCCAGCAAGGGCAGGAGGTCCCAAGGTCCCAAGGTGGCTTAGTTCAGCATCCACTCCAGGAAAGTCCAATTTCCTCACCCCAACATCAATGTTGTGTTAGATGTTCCTCTGGAGGGAATGGCTCCAAGATGCCAGTCCAAGGTGCTTCAGATCCCAAGCTGTTCAGTGGTTGTGGTTTGCAGCTTGGATGTGCTTTGTTTTTATTTAAAGTCCAATAATGAGTGAGTACATCACCTGCTTATCTGTCTAGGTTTGTGATACCTCGCTCAGGAGGCTATTCCAAATTCATCCGTTTGCCTGCCAGGGACCTCCTAAAATTGAGAGGCTTCTGTAAAGCCAAAGACACATTCAATAAGACAAAAGAACAGCCTACAGAATGGGAAAAGATTTTCACCAATCCTATAAGTGACAGAGGACTGATCTCTAAAATATATAGAGAACTCAAGAAACTAGAGCCCAATGACTTAAATAACCCAATTAAAAAAGAGGGGTCAGAATTAAAAAGGGAATTCTCAGCAGAAGAATTACAAATGGCTGAAAGGCACTTGAAAAAGTGCTCAATATCTTTAGCCATCAGAGAAATGCAAATCAAAACCAACTTTGAGATAGCACCTTACATATGTCAGAATGGCTAAGTGAAAAGACACAAATGACAGCCTATATTAGAGAGATTGCAGAGCAAGGGGAACATTCCTCCATTGTTGGTGAAACTGTCAGCTTGTTCAGCCACTCTGGAATGCAGTATGGTGATTTCTCAGAAAACTGGGAATCAATCTCCCCAATGACCCAGCAATACCACTTTTGGGTATATACCCTAAAGATGCACATTCACACCCCAAAAGCATTGGTTCAACTATGTTAATAGCAGCATTGTTCATAATAGCAAGAACCTGGAAACAACCTAGATGCCCCTCAACTGAAGAGTGGATTAACAAACTGTGGTACATCTACACAATGGAGTACTACTCAGCAGTGAGATGGATATCTTGATAGAGGAAGCCAATGTGGGGTTAGAAAGAGACTATGTGCTAGGGAAACCTCCAAGAACTCACAGGATATCCCTGGCTAGGTCTTCAACCAGTAGTGGAGGGGTTGCCTAAACAGGACTTCCCTTATAATCAAATGAATAGCTACCCTAAGTGCCATCACAGAACATACATCTAACAATGAATAGAGGTAGAGGCAGAGATCCATGGCTGAGCAGTGGGCTGATCTCCCGGTTCAGCTGAGAGTAGGGAGGAGAGTCTGTATGAGCAAGAGGATAGAGATTATGAGGAGGAATCCCACAGAGATGGCTTGCTAGAGCTTTGGGGAGGTCACTGAGTCAAGAACAGCCACTGGAGAACCATGTGGAAAATGAACTAGGCCCTCCAAAGGCATGGGCAGTATGTGGAGACTTGAGGGATGGGATCAGACTGTGCTTCTGTACATGGGCTGGCACCTTGGAGCCCATTCCCTGCAGAGGAGTGCCTAACCAATCTTGATATTGGGATGAGGAAATGAGACTTGCCTGGAATGGATACACTACGCTGAGCTGACGCACCTTGAGACGTCTTGCCTTTTTGGGGGAGGGGAGAGGGGAATGGGGTGGAGGGAGTTTGAAAGCAGACAGGGAAGGATTGGAAGAAAGAAAAATATGGAAGCAGGGGGTACAAGAAAAAAAGCCTCTTTTTTAAAAAAATAGAAAATGTCATAATGTAATTTATTATGTATAATTATATATACTAATAAAATGTTCTGTTAAAAAGTTAGCCAGACCAGATGCAGTGTTTTATGCATATAATCTCTGAATTCTGGAGATTTATAAAAGAGAATCACCAAAGGCTTGCAGCTAGCCTAGGCTGTGTAGTAAGTTTCAAGACAGTTTATGCCATATAACAAGAACTTATCTAAAAAACAAAGAAGTTTCATAAGGTATCATTTATTGATTGTTTGTTTTAATGTTCACTCTATTGCGGTCCTGTTCATAATGTTCTTTTCAGTGCAAATAAGTTCAAACATTTCCTTTCTTTTTCTCTATCAGATTCAGAGTATCAGGGTTTAGGTTGAAGTCCTTGATCCATGTGCAATTGGGTTTCATGCAGCTTGAGAAATGAGTGTCTAGTTTCATTCTAACACATGTAGGCATCCAGTTTGATAAGCACCATTTGCTGAAGATACTGTATTTTCTTCAAAGTATATTGTTCATCTCTGTCAAAAAAAAAAAAAAAAAACTCAGGTGGATGTAAGAAAGTGGGAATATATGTGGATTCTAAATTCTATTCCATTGATGGATGTATCTATTTTTATGCTAGTACCATGCTGTTTTTATATCAATGTTCTTATTGTTTGAGCAATTTGTGTTGGGTCTTTTGTGTTGACATATAAATTCTGAAGTCATTTTGTATTGTATGTAAAAATTTAGTTTGATTTTCTTTTGGGAGAATTGCATTGAATTTATAGATTATTTTGAATTGAATGGCCATTTCCACAGTATTAATCCCACCAGTACATGAACATGGGAGCCTTTTCTATTTTCTGGTATTTTCTTAATTTTTTTCCTCAGTGTCTTAAATTTTTTCATTATACAAGTTTCTACTTCCTTAGTTAAATTTATTTCAAGGTATTCAAAATTTTTAAGGCTATTATTAATGGGTTTGCTTCTCTAATTTCTTCTGCAGCTATTTAATTTGTGTGCTATTTTGTATACTATTACTTTGCTGAATGTGCTTATGACCTGTTGGAAATTTCTAGTAGAGCCTTTAGGGTCTTTATGCATAAAATAATATCATCTGCAAATAAAGAAACTCTGATTTTATTCGCTCTTCTTCTTTTATCTTTTCTGCTAGCTTATTGTTCTAGTTGAAACCCAAACCTGGCCCTGATTATCAGGGATAAAACTCTGTGTCTATATAGGTCATGATCCCAAGGAAGTATATACTACCACTCTGCTAAAGGGGCTTAGTATTTAACCAACACCTAATGGCTTATTGTTGTTTCCCCAGATAGCACATATGTCAACCCTCATCAGAGAATCTTTTTGAAATACTGATGATTAACACAGAGATCCACAACTTGTCAAGGTACACAGAATAAGAGAATGCAAAGTGCTCAGCTCTAAATATTTATAACACAACCCCTCTTCCTAGGCTCAAAGATTAGTGTAGAAGATAAAGAAGAGAGATTATAAGAGTAAGAAGCAGTGGATGACTACAAGAAAAAGGATTTTCTGGACACAGCAGGGAAGTTGAACATATGACTTCACAGCAGTTGAAACAGCATGCACAAGACACATACAAGCTCAAGCCAGACAAAATCCCAGCATGAAGAAGTAAGTTGGGCATGAAGTCCCACTCTTAGCTAAGGAGCTATCTGCAACTGAAAGCTGCTGGAAGAGGAAGAATCAGATATTTTATGAACATGGCCCCTGTGGATTGACCACACTCCTATAAAAGGCCACACATTCAAAAGTATTTGGGCTGCACTAACTGTACTTGATGAATTTCAAAAAAAAAGTGGACACAAAGTCAGGTAGGTAGTAAAGAAGGATAGATCTTGGGTGGTGAATATAGTCAAATTGTCTTTAATAAAATTCTCAAAAAACTAATAAAAGTAAGAAAGAGGAAAAAAATCTTCTGTATTCTTTCCTGAAGTTTTTCTAAGAACCTTTGTTGTATTTTCACTTAAAGACAATAAGTCGAAACTGTTGATACAGAATCTCAAACACTTCGATAATGGGACACTATTTTGTATATAGAAGCCTATGTAGAAAATTGTCCACCAACACTCAGATCCCACCAAATACCCCAACAAAATTTGTCTACATCCAACAGAATCTAAAAGACTATCCTGACCATATTATTTAAAGTAACTTTCAATTTTACTCTGTAACTCTATGCTTCTAGTAAACTATATTTGCTCTATGTGATTCTTATAACCTGACTGAGATACAGTCTTTTTGTTTGCATATTTTGTATATCTCCCTTTCTAGGACATATGTCCATAGGAGTAGGATTCATGTTTCTCTACAACTGTGACTGTCATTTCTGCAAGATAGAATTGTGACTACAATACAGCAAATATCTTTGAAGTAATGAACATTGTAAACACCTAATATAAGAACATTTGCGTCACCTGATACTCAAAAGCCCTATGATATCAAATGCTTAAATGACCAATACTACTGAGTATCACATAATGCATAAAAAAAAAACCTCTTTCAAAGGATCAAAGTAGACTTTCCTAACTTCCTTGTAAGTAGATGTGAGCTATCCTGCTCTGAAATGTCAAACCATGAGATTTACTCTATCTTGACAAGTTTCTGGAGAATGTCTATGTCTAACGCTCTGGTACTACATCACTTAGAAAATAGGGAAATAGGTTATTTCCAAATTTGGTAACACATTAATAGGCTGAATTTCTTATGCACCTTATTTGTAGTGACTAATTTCTCCAAATTAAAGCCATTCTGCTGTTAGTATAAATACCTTAAACCACATCACAGATTAGAAAACACAGGTTTCGGGTCATCCTAGACTATTGTAATGAGGAAGATAAAGGACTAAGAATTATAGAAGTTCCTGTGTAACTGAAGCCAGATAAATTATTCAGTTAAATTAACTCTAAGGGCATGGTGATACACCTTACACAGTTAACACAAAGCGTTTCTGTACAATTAATAAAAAGATACAACCAAAATATGGGGAAGAGAAGCAGTGAATAAATAATCACTTATATTCATTCCATTATCTGAAAAGCTGCAAACAAGAGAAATCAGAATCAGAGTTTTTAATGATACAGCTTTCATCCTGTCTCTTGTTCCTACGACTTGTTGTAGTAGAAGGAATGTGAGCGGACTTTTAAAAACCTTGAAAGAAAGAAAGCTCTGGAAAATCTCTTAAGAACAGATACTATCAATTACTAGTCTCAGTGTATTTGCCAAAGACTTAAAAATCAGTGAGCATTCATTTTGACTCTTGCAAGTCAGGAAAGATTGTATAATCATAATCACTCACAACTAGTATTTTCTATCAATAACAGAAAAAACAGCTAATAAATAAATAAATAATGATTAAATAGGACAAAAGAATTTGAAGGAGAAAAAGACACAGAAAGAGACAATTAATTAAGCCAGATGTAAGCTAGGCGTAATGGTTCATGTCTCTAATCCCTGTAACATGAAAGACTAAAAGTCAGGAGAATTTCTGCGTGATATGCTCTTATAGAGTGTAAATATTTGTCCCCCCAACTTGTTTAATAAAATGCTGATTGGACAGAAGGCAGACATGAAGTATGGGCAGAACTACCAAACTCTTCTTTCTCTGGGAAGGATCTTGGGAGAGGCTGGGTCAGTCAGAAACTTTCAGCAATAGAGAATTGCAAATTTGACATGAACCTGAGCTACATGACAAGTTCCAGGCCAATGTGGACTATATAGCAAGAACAATTTCCAAGTAAAAAGGAAAAGGAGGATGATGCTCTTGGCCATGCCAGGATATATTTTTCCTTTGGGAATACAAGATAATAGCTCTGTGGCAAAGATGCAAATGTTCTGTGCAGTCTTCTCTGCTGCCTATGTTGGGAGGATAAATGAGGCAAAGTTGGCTTATGACATATTTTATATTTTCTAGAAAGAAGCATTCTGAAGCTTTACTTTGAGTTGGGGGATACCTTGAACTCCAAGACAAAGGAACTCTACATGTAATATGTCCTATTACATTGGCATCAGTGGTTCTCAGTCTGAGTTGTGTCTTAGGCTCACCACTCACAGAGATATTTAAGACATTCTTGACCATCAGGCCAGGAAGTGAGAATCAGAATTTGGGGTTGTGAGGTTTAAACTTAGTTTCAGGTTTTTTTTTTTAAAAAAAAATATTCGTTCATTCAGATGACTGGGATGCTTGACAGGGTTCAATAATCAATAAAATGAATCTTGTTATAAACATTTTAGGAAAAAATATAAACAGCAAGTAAAGGTCCAAAAAATTTGACTATTCTCACAAGAAAATGTGACTGAAACCCAATGTTTCTAGCCTTGCAACTTATGTTCTTCATAAATCATGAAAGAAGGGAGTAAAGATGGCATGCTCCTATTTGAATTTCATCAGAAAATTCTATACATAAGCAGGAATGCAATGAAGAGATATGAAATGACAACTTCATTAACATATAACAAGAATCAATATGGAATGAGGGTAAAAGAGAGAGTATGGAAAAAAGAAAAGAATGCAGATGATAAATCCTACTTTGAAGAAAATATTTCTTATAAAGAAGAGAAAAATTCAAAAGACTTTAGAGTCATTGAAACATGTTATTAAGGAGAAATGATACAATGTTGAGATGCGGGGAATAAGAGGAAAAGAGAGAAGACCAAGTTAGAAAAAAATTGAGAAGCAAAACAGCATTACTGAACTATAAAACATATTACACACCATGAAAATTGTGAAAGAAGAAAGCAGAGGTCATGATATTAATATCAGAAAAGATTGAATTCAAGAGGAGGTATTTTATTTATTTATTTTTTTATTTTCTTTTTTTTTCTTCTTTATTTTATATTTAACAAAAAAAGTAACATGAATTTAAAATGAGGAAAAGTTAACAATAACTATGAACAGGATAAGAATCATAAGCATGGCATATCAAGGGTGGTAATGCAAATAAGATTGCTACACATATATTTACTTTGTGTTCAGCTTTCTCTCTGAAATTTTTTTCCCTGTATATCCTCATTCAAGGTCCCTTCCCCCTCCCAACACATCTTGACATTTCTCTTCTCTGCAACTCCCCATCCCTTCGCTGGGCAGGGAGCAGACAGTCCTATGGTCCCACTGATCCAATAATGCTTGGATCAGTCACCACTCCTGGTCAAATCCAGTTTTGTCCCCCCTCCTTCAAGAATGAGTCTGGTATTC
>PVIH01023210.1:0-25350 GCA_004025045.1 Sigmodon hispidus
TGTATGTATGCATGGATCTGCATGCATGGATGGTGGTGGTATGTGCGTGTATGCATGGATCTGCATGCATGGATGGTGGTGGTATGTATGTGCATGTATGTATGCATGGATCTGCATGCATGGATGGTGGTGGTATGTATGTGCATGTATGCATGGATCTGCATGCATGGATGGTGGTGGTATGTATGTGCGTGTATGCATGGATCTTCATGCATGGATGGTGGTGGTATGTATGTGCGTGTATGTATGCATGGATCTGCATGCATGGATGGTCGTGGTATGTATGTGCATGTATGCATGGATCTGCATGCACAGATGGAGGACGGGGGATGACTTGAGTTGTCTTGCTCTTTCACCCTCTGCTGTGGTCTTTTGAGACAGGATCTCTCACTGGCAGCCAGCTCTCCGCAGAGAGCCTCCTGTCTTCACACAATGTCCCACCCCTCCCACCCCCACCACAGCTCTAGTGCTGCAAGTCCCCATCAACACAACTTAACAGGTCTTCACATAAGCAACATCACACCCACTGACCTGGCCCTTAATATCCCATTCATATCAATCTGTTCTTACCAAAAAGAAAAAGCATACGCCCACTAATAACTTCTGATTTACACACAAAGTTTCACTGAAAGAGTTTAGTAAGAGTAAGTCCTACAGGCTTTGTAACTATGCAGGCAGGACCAAAGTGGATTCCAACACTGAACTCTTATAGAGTATGCACAATAATATTTGGGGAAAACCTTAAAAAGGGTTTCTGTCCCTGTTGTTACTTCATATTATTTTTTATTTTATTTTATTTTATTTAAAATTATTTTATTTTATTTTATTTTATTTTATGTGCATGTATGCCAAGCTCAGAGGACAACTTCTGTGAGTTGGTGCTATCCTTCCACCGTGTAGGTCCAGGGATCAGACTGGGACATGAAGCTTTGTAGCAGACACCTTTACCTGATGTGCTATCTCACTCACCTGAGTTTCACTTTTGCTTTATGCAAAATTAAGTTAAAAAATTCTATAACTGAAAACAAATTATACCAAATAAAAAAAAATACTATAAACCTTGAGAAATAATAGAAAAAGTCATACTTTAAAAACAGGTGTATTATGTATATAGTGTTCTGCCTGCATGTTTGCCTACACACCAGGAGAGAGCACCAGATCTTATTATAGGTGGTTGTGAGCCACCATGTGGTTCCTGGGAATTGAACTCAGGACCTCTGGAAGAGCAGTCAGTGGTCTTAACCTCTGAGCCATCTCTTCAGCCCACAAATCATACTTCTAAGTCACAAATGCTATAGGAACTCATACAGTAAATATTTTCCCATATGCCAAAATTGATATCCAATTAAAAATGGTGATTTTTGTGAACAAAGAAAGAAAATCATAAAAATAAATGAAAAACCGATCCTTAAACTTCTTCATATTACTATGAAGCATTAAAATATCTTTTCATAAACCTAGGTCAGATAGCCGTACTCACTCCTGACTGAGGACAGCGTAGTTCTGGACTTCAGATGGGTTGGGAAGGTATTCTAGAACAGCATCCAGCAAAGGCTGGACCCCTTTGTTCCTCAGAGCACTTCCCAAGAACACAGGAGTGAAGGATCTACTCAGAGTTGCTCTTCGGATTGCCAGCTATGGATATAGAGAAAATGATTCATGTTAACGTAACAGCGCATGCTTCGGGTCAATTGTGAACAAACAAACAAAATGATACTCGAGAACGCTGGTTCCAGGAAAGGAACAAGACAACAAAACTCAATAACTCAGTCAAAACATTGAAAAACAGGGAAAATTGCATTTCTTAGGGCCAAGTAGTGATTTGTGGAATAATTACTTTCTGAAAGTCCTAAAATCATTCTTTTTTATTTTGGTACTAAAATAAGTTCATATAATAGACACAGAATACTGGAAACTGTAAGCTATTAATTTTTTAAGAGGGAGAATGCACACATGCCCCCACACAATGTGGGTATGGTAGCAAACGCTGTTAATCCCGGTACTTGGAGGCAGAGGCAGTGGATCAAGACAGCTAGTCAAGGTTACATAGTAAGACCCTGTCTCAAATACAAAACAAAGAAAAGAAAAACTCAAACCTCTGGATTTATCCAAAACTAACATGTTTTAGAACACTGTAGAGAAACGACCTTATGGGACAGAAGACATCTCTCCTATAAACCTCTGTGAAGATTACATTTGTCAACTTGACACAGTTCAGAGTCACAGCAGGGGTGAACCTCTGAAAATGTCTTTGGGGGATTATTCTGATAACATTAGTTGAGGAGGGAAGACCCACACTGAATGTGGGAGGCACCATCTCATAGACTGGGCCCTGGATTGAATTAAAAGAAACAAAACAAAAACTGAGCCGAGTATGAGCATACGTGCATCAATCCATTGCCCTCTCTGCTTCTGAACGGACAGACTGTAACCAGGTCTCTCAAGCTCCAGCTCTGTGACTCCCAGTAAGAATGGACTGTAACCTGAAACCGGGAGCAAACAACCTCCTCTCCCCTTAAACTGCTCTTGCTGTTTCTTGAGACTAGGTCTCATTAGATGTTCAGGGATGGGCCCCAAACTCACTGACATCTGCCTACATCTGTTCCCAAGTGCTGGGATAAAAAGCCTGCACCACCAAGAGGAAGGCCCTGGGTTCACAACTTAGAACCATCACCACAGACAGGAACACCCACAGGCATGCAGCACACATACATGCACGCACAGCTGACCACAAAGCCTTAGAACACTCATAGCCACAATGTCTAAATATCGCTATAATAAAAGTCGGATAAGAACTGAGCACATGAACAGGGATATAAAAGGAACGAGACATATATAGTGAGCGATTACTGCTTGAAATTACTTTAAACGCTTGTGCTGTGTCTAGGACTCAGAAATGGCGATGAGACAAGCAATTATGTTACGACAAGCCATTCATCATAATGGCTTCCCACTTCTCTCTAATATGCAAAGAGGGAGACAGTATCATTACAATTCTGAGTCTACATCTATAAGACAGAGAATCATACGAGGGTGGATAAATCACAACCATCCCACAAAACAGTCTAACAAAGTCTCTATTTTCCAAAAATTTCCCTTGTTTTCATAACAATCATTTTCACACTTAAAAGTTGATGTTTTCCAACACATTGATAAGCATCCAACCACAGCAAAGGAACTAACACACACCCATGTGACCCCAGGAGGTTCAGGACTGCACTCTCCACAGACCCTGGTGCCCAGCAAGATCCTCTTCATTGTGAACTGGCAGCAATGGTTTGCTCTGCTGGGACTCTGCACAATATGGCAGAGTGTGTTAAACACTCTCCTCCTCCTCCTCCTCCTCCTCCTCCAAAAGACCAAAATCTGAGTACAAGCTGAATAGACCCAATAATCATCTTGGACCCTGAGTTTCTCTTGTTTTCACTTTGGTTTGGTTTAGATCTTTTGAGGCACGGTCTCCCTATGTACTCCAGGCTGACCTCACACTTGGGATTTTCCTGCCTCAGTCTCCCCAGGCTGGGATTACCAGTGTCCATACCAGACAGCCTGAGCTTCCTTACAGAACCACAGGTGCTGTCACTTCTTGCTGAAGGAATTAATTCTGTGAGACACCTCTGGAGGCTCACAAATGCACTCCTTCAGACTATCTCATGGGCCTTCCCTCCTCCCTTCATGGGACTAATCAAAGTGGTAAGTGCGACCATGTGCCACATTCTGTGAGTACCAGTGAGTTACTAAACAGATGGGAATAATCTTAAACATGTTTTAAATAATAAAACATATACACACTCCTCTCTATTGTGGTTCCCAATATATAATACTTGACTTTATTTATGGCTGGATCTATATGCCCTACACATACATATTCCCTACTCATCAGGGCTAAACTGCTAACTTTTGAGTGCATCAAAGAACTCACATTACAAGGTAACACTTTAAGGTTAACACTTGAAAGAAAATCTGGAAGGACTCTCACCTGCAATAGGGTTCTTTCTTGGTTTTGATTTATTGGATTTGCATTTAAGTGTTAACATCCTATATACAATAATTACCTATCTTGATCTCTGCTAGGCATACCAAGTGGTTTAAAAAGATTAATGTCTTTTTAAAAAAATACATAAAACTTATCTTTTTAACCATTTGAAGCATATAACTCAACAACACTCTTGTCAATTCATAACACTATACGGCTCTCATTATCTATCTTCAAAACTTTTTATATTCTCCAATTAAAACAGTAATTCCTCAAAATAAAGGCTGTTTAACAACCATGTAGTCACTACTTTTGTTTTTGTTTTTAAATAGGGTATCACTCCACAGACGGGCTGCTCACCATGTAGCCCAGGATGACCTTGAACTAGTAGGAATTGTCCTGCCTCAGCCTCCTTGGTACAGAGATTACTGGCCTACGCCTCTCCACACTCTACTTCCTATGAATCTGACTATTCTTGGTATAACACATAGATGAAATCATAAAATAACTATCTTAGAAATTTAGCGTATTTCTCTAAAATGTCTTCATAGTTCATTTATGTTGTCACATTCTTCAGAATTTTAGTTTGGGGGGATTAAAAAATACTTATATGTACTGCATAATTTGTATACATTCATTCCAGGATCATCTCTACTTCTTGACTGTGGTGAATAGTGCTTCCACAGTTGCTAGGGCACAGCTAACGAGCTGGGACCCTCTCCAGGGACAGACAGACTTACTGCCAGGCTGTCTTCTGCAGCATCTGTCACAGTTCTACCAGGAAAGCACAGGGTTCGAGTCTCCACATCTGCATCTGGGTCTATTTTAGGTGTCTGGCTAGCTGTTTGGTTGGTCTTAAATGAGATTCTTCCTAACAGCATGAACAGTATCTCACTGTGGCTTTGATATGCATTTTCCCCTAGTGATTGGTACTGGAGAACATCTTTTCATGTACTGACACTTGAAAACCTTTGGGGAAATGTTTATTCAAAAGTGTCTGTCAAGAATCTTAATATTTTTGGGGCTGGAGAGATGGCTCAGCAGTTAAGAGCACCGTCTGCTCTTCCAGAGGACCCGGGTTCGATTCCCAGCACCCACATGGCAGCTAACAACTGTCTGTAGTTCCAGTTCCAGGTAAACACCAAGGCAAATAAATAAATAAATAAAGTTAAAAAAAAAAAAAAAGAATCTTAATATTTTTAATGGAAGCCAATTATATTAATTTTTTATCAGATTACACTAATAAGGCTCATTAACGAAAGAATCATGTCCTCTGCCCTCACATAAACCCCCATTCTCATTATATAAGATTTGAGAAGCTGAAGAGATGGCTCAGTGGTTAAAAGCACTGGCCATTCTTCCAGAGGATCAGGGTTCAATTCCCAGCAACCACAAAGACATTCATAATCATCTGCAACTCCAGTTCCAGGGAATATAACACCCTTTTCTGGTCTCCAAAAGCACTGTACTCAGGCAAAAGACGCATAAACAATATATTTTTTAAGTCTTTTTAAAAAGGTCTACTCTGAGAGGACTTGCCTTTAAATCAGAAACCGAGGGTATTTTTTCTTCCAGGAACAGCTCACCCAGTTGCTCATCTGAATTAGCAACACATTCAATTAGCTCCTGCCGGTGGTCAGCAGCTGCAGCCCTCAATTCAGCTGGAATCTCAGCATATCGAACAATCTGACTAAGAAAAAGAATGCTTTACTGTAGTAACTTTAGGAATGCTCAGTTAAACATACAAAACATCGAAGGTTAGCAGCTGAGATGTTTTCTTGTTCTGGCAGAAGCGTCAAGGTATCTGCACTCAAACAGCAAGTAAGACAACTACATTTACAATTCAGACAAAACAGTGGGCAACATAACACTGGACCAAGTTATTTGCTCAAGGCTGTCCTACCAGGGAATGTATGAGCCTAAGAGTCAACACAGACCACCATGACGGAAACTAAGCAGTGTGATATGACATCATGTCCTTTTCTTCTGCATATCAAGTGTTTCAGAATGATATATGCTGAAATATAAAATTCTTCCCAATTTAATACAAACTGCCTTATCTTATTCTAGATTAAAATAAGCCACAGAACATGAGGTCAAAACAATGACTTGGGAGCCAAGTGTGATGGCACATGCCTTTGATCCAACAACTCCAGAGGCAGAGGCAGTCAGATCTCTGTGAGTTTGAGGCCAGCCTGATCTATATCACAAGTACCAGATCAGCCAGAAAAGACCCTGTCTCAAAAAGAACAACAAAAAAGATTTAGAAAAGTTATCAATTAAATAAGGGATTAAAAAGGTTTCCAGTGTGACTATAAGGCTATTTTTACTGCCATCGAACTGGAAAACAAAGAATACACCATTTATTTAATACTGAATTACAGCAGCATGTAATTCACACCATTAGGAAGGAGGAGGAGGGGGAGGGGGGAGAAAAGCTTCTGTGATCTTCGATTAAAATGAGAAAGATGGTTTAAACAGGCCAATCCAACAGCAGCTAACTTTCAGGCTAACTTGTCTGAAGCCTGTCTATACTTTTGAAAATTCTATTCACAGGGAATCTGAAAGTTGAATTCTTTAAGATACCGAAGTCTTTTGTCTATTCTAAACTGCTGTCACCTGTCTTGATTCGGGTGGGCAGGCAGAATTTGCTTGTGTAGCCAAAGCTGGTCTTACACTTGCCCCTGACTCAGCCTCTAAGTGCAGGGATGGATAGGATTGCTCCATCGGGTCTGGCTTTCCATTTCCAAATAAAAAGCTTGAAATATTTGGACTGATGTTAAATGCCAAGTGTGCTACACCCTTCAGATGTCACAGTTGGGGTGTCTCATTACTTTCCTTTTCAGCCCCTAGATTAGCAGGTCACTTATCATCAGGTATCCTGCACATCAGATGTTTACATTACGACTCAAAGTAGCAACAAAATAATTTTACTGGGGTCACCACACCATGAGGAACTGTACTAAAAGGCGCAGCGTTAAGAGTGTTGAGAACCATGACCCTAGATGAGTCAAGAACTGGTGTTAAAGTTGAAGAATGTATTATGCTTTGTCCATTTCTTACTCCAAGCCGAGATATTCTAAATAAAAGGTTGTGTGGTCAACTTTGGTATTTGTAGGAAGAGTTAACTACCTAGGGCCCTCTGTGATGGTTTATACCTTTAATTTCAGCACTCAGGAAACAGAGGTAGGTAGATCTCTGGCAGTTCAGAGTGCAAGGCCAGTGAAAGCTACACAGTGAGATCTGTCTCAAAAAAAAAAAAAAAAAAAAAATGCAAGCTATCTAACCCTCCTTACCAGACACTGCAATATTCCAATAAATATGATTATGGTCAACAGAATTTTCAAGAGGCCAATGGTCTTCCAAGAAGTTAGCAGAAAATCCCACAGAAAGTGCCCTTGTCGGAGCCGATGGGATCTCCCTCAGAACCACAGACCCTGACTCCCCACTCTGTCTATGTTACTGTTACTCAAACAGCAACTTGTAAATGTTTATCTACATATCCTGAGAAGCTTCCAGAACTACCAATTTCACTCCCTACCTTAGATTTGATAAATCAGAATCATGCAGGTAAACCCAGAAATGTACTTCAACAAGTCCTTTTAAGTGTTTTTATTTGTTTTAATAAAATTATGACTTTCTTTTTAGATTTATTTTATTTTATGCACGGGGATGTTTTGCACACATATATGTCTGTGTATCACATGCATGACTGGTGCCCATGGAGGTTAGGAGAGGCCATCAGATCCCCTGGACTGGAGTTGCAGACACTTGTGAGCCTCTGTATGGGTGTTAGGAATTGACTCCAGGTCTTCTGCAGAAGCAATGGGTGCTCATAACTGCTGAGTCAACTCTCCACCCCTTCCTCTTATTCATCTTATTTCTTGACACAGGATCATTCATGAACCTGGGACCATTGATTTGGGTAGACTGACTGTCTGGTCAATAAGCCAGGGACCTCCCTGACTCCATCCCCCCAGTACTGGGGTTACAGATTTGTGCTCCCACACCTGGTGATTCAAACTCAGGTCCTCATGCTTTGGTGGCAGGCACTCCACTTATAGGCCATTTCCTCTGCCCCTACATATTAACCTTTAATTATGTAATATCACATAAGCATCTATAATCCCTATTGTTAGCATTTACACATCTGTACTGGCCTGTTTTGGGATCCTGACAGGATACATCTCAGCCATAGCCACTAAGAACAGCCCCTGTGCACATTTGCCAATTCCCTTGTCCACTCCCCCTCCCTCTCTGTCTGCCTCTGTCCGTCTCTGTCTCTCTCTCATTCTCTACCCCTCTCTCTCCCCTTCCCTTAATAATCCTCCCACATGGGTCCTATTGTACAGTCTTCCTCCTTCATGACACTTTTTACTTTAATACTAAGGACACAGAAACGCACATCTGAGCCAGGCATAGTGGTGCACACCTTTAATCCTAGTGCTTAGGAGGCAGAGGGAAGTAGACCTCTGGGAGTTCAAGGCCAGCCTAGTCTACTTAGTGAGTTCCACAACAGACAGGGCTAGGTAGTAAGACCCCATTTTTAAAAAAGAGAAGAAAAAAGAAATGCAACTCTAGGAGATAACAAAATAAAATGAACAAGTGAAAAGAGAGAAATGTTTCTAGTGAAAACTGATCATAGTGTAGTGACGCACGTCTATGAACGCAGCACTTGGGAAGCTGAGTCAAGATGATAATGAGTTCAGGTCTAGCCTCTGCTCTCTCAGTCTAGCCTGTGCTCTCTCACTGAGCTATACTCTCAGCCTTATAGTTAGCTCAAGCTAAGCCTGAACTACACAGGAGGACCTAGGGGGGGGAAGCTCATGCATACACAATATATAATATGAGTGTATTCCAAAAAAATGACATATACTCTCTCTAGAATAACTACCAAAAACCATTAAAATTACCTTAAAGGTTAATAGTCAGGCACACTTCAAAAAGATAGTCTACGTTTAACATATGATTGTCTTTTCTTTGATACCCTTAAAATGTACGATTTTAGTGGTGTACTTTACTTACCCAAAGTCTCCATCAAAGTAAATAGCTCGCTCCTCAATGAGGTCAATAATGCCCTTAAAATCACCCTCCAGACCAATGGGTATTTGTACAAATGCTGCATTGTGATTCAGTTTGGATCTGAAAAACAAAAATATTCATTTGCTTCTTCTCTCAAAATTACTTTGAAATGACAGAAGGCAAAAATTAAACAAAGGGCAATGGCAGACATCAAAGAGCTGAGAAGGTGTTCAGCAGCAGCCGGTAAGAAGAGAACAGCTCAACAGAAGACATCTAAACCAGGAGCTAAAAGAGAAAAGCCGCCGCAACCCCACCTGAACAGCAATAGCCGTTTCCCCAGACTCCCTCAGTGTGCTCACCCAGAAAGATGGAAAAATCAGTGGCCAGGAAATTCAAATAGGGCGGGATAACAACCTAGCTCTCATTCTTAAATCAAGTGACAGAAAGACAGCCATTGAGAGAGGGAGTTCTCACAGAAAAACGCATCTGCACACTTCTAAAGAACTCACTGGACAGAGGCCTTCACAGCTGCCTGTAACTCCAGCTCCGGGAGAGCCAACACCTCCTTCTTGCCTCCCTGGATATTCACACACATGGTATACACTTATTCACAGACACAAAAAGAAAAATAACTACCTAAAGTATTATTAAAGAGAGGGATTAATATACAAGAATAGTTACCAAAGGAAAAAAAATAAGAATTAAATGAAGGTTTTTGTAGTGCTAGGGATTAAACCAAGGCCTGACAGATCCTGGGCAACTCCTCTACCACTGAGCGACATCCCCAGACCAAACTTGTAAGGTATCCCTATGAGAAAAAAAATGTTACAATAATGAAAAATTTATGGAAATTAGCTATATAATTGCTGAATATTTCTAAATGGCTAAATAACAGATGACTGTCAAATTCACAAGCTAAAAATTAACCTCAAAAATTCTGTCTGGGCCTGTAAGATTGCTCAATGACTAGACACTTGCCAGAAAAGCTTGACAACTGAAAATCAATTATACTGGAGACTACGTAAAAGAACCAAAGTACAGAGCCGTCCCAATTCCCTGTACACACACACACACACACACACACACACACACGAGACGTCATACATAGTAACAGGGAGATAGGAAGTACAACAGAAGACAAAACATGAGGGCCAGACCCACAAGTCCCCAAATCTGCTTCACAAGAGCAAAAGCAAACTGAGCTAAAGAACCAGAGTAATTTAATAACGGAGAAAGAGAAGTTCCTCAGAAGACAGAAAAGGAACTGGTAAAAAGAGATCTTCTAGTGCCAAACACAAGTAAAATAAGAACAACAAAAAAAGTCTTTGTAGGAAGGAAATACTTCAAACACCCACAGAAGATAAGTATCACTTTCACACTTGCAGATACAGCCTCCATCAGATTTTTGTCATCAAATGTGCCACTCTTTGTGATGATATATTGTATAGGCTCTAAAGAAATAGAGTTTGCCTGAAGATCAGAGGACAGAATCAGCCACAAAGTTAGCCACAGAAGTCAGATAGCGGTGGCACACACCTTTAATCCTAGCACTCAGGAGGCAGAGGAAGAGATCTTTCTGGATCTCTGTGAGTTCAAGGCCACACTGGCCTACATGAACTGAGCCAGTTCAGGAAAGAAACAGAGCCAGGTGGTGATGGTGGTGGAGCACACCTTTAATCCCAGCACTTGGAATCCCATGCCTCTGTTCCCAGTACTTGGAACCACACATGCCTTTGCTTGATAATGTTCTTGTACATTGTAAAGATTTGTCATACATATTGGTTTAATAAAACACTGACTGGCCAGTAGACAGGCAGGAAGTATATAAGCAGGGTGACTAGAGTAGGAGAAATCTGGGAAAGAAAAGGCAGAGAAGCAGTCACCAGCCAGGCACAGAGGAAGCAAGATGAAAATGCTGTACTGAGAAAAGGAATCAAGTCATGTGAATAAACATAGATAAGAGCTATGAGTTAATTTAAGTATAAGAGTTAGTCAGTAATATGCTTAAACTACTGGCCAAGCATTTATTATAATATTAAGCCTGCACGTCAATTATTTGGGAAGGAGCTGCTGGCTATTTGAGAGTTGCTGGTGGGACGGAAACGTCCAACTACAACTCTTAGCCATTTACTTCCTCAGAAGCTCCAGCTATGTCCATCATCTCTGTCAGAGCCATGGCAGCTAAGTTTGCTACATTTGTTAAAAGCAAAACCTTCTCCAGGTTTAACCAAAGACAAAGCAAGTATCTCTAGCAGTTATAGCTATTCTGACTGAAGCACAGCAGCAGAAACTGCTGGGCTGTGTCGTTGTGTCTGGAATCATCAACTTCCCCAGAAATACAACTTATTTTCCCCATCTGACAGTGAAGGGAGCCGATGAGTCACAGGGTAAACTGAGCCATGAGATTGTGGTCCATTTACTAAGACTCACAGAAACTCATTTTTGAAACAAGAAAAAAACTTTCGGATACAATTTAATAACTGAATTAACTGTCCTGAAGTGAGGTTTACTGTCCAGATCAGTACTTCCAAGGCTCAGTACCTCATCTGTTGAAGGGCCCTGTCTGGGTTGGAGCCTGTGCGATCTAGCTTGTTAATGAAGGTTAGAAACGGAACGTTGTAGCGCTTCATCTGGCGGTTGACGGTCATGGTCTGGCACTGGACCCCACCAACGGCACAGAGAACCAGGATTGCACCATCCAACACTCGCAGGGCCCTTTCCACTTCTATCGTGAAGTCCACGTGGCCTAGGAAAGGAAGATTTTAGAAAACAGTTTGAATTTTTAACATAAAAACAAATTGTCCTTGTTAGGTTTCCTGTGGCTGTGACAATACACTGACCAACACCAACTTGCAGACTTAAGGGTTCGGTTGGCATGCAGGTTACAGTCCATCTTGGGAAGCCAAGAAAGAAAGCCAAAGTGAGGGTGGGGGCTGAGACCATGGTTGCTTTCTCATCTGCTCCTCATGGCCAGCTCAGCCCACTTTCTTATATGACCCAAGAACATCGTCTAGGAGTGACCTCCAAGGAGGCTGGGCCCTCCTATCCACTGGCAATTAAGAAATGCCCCACAGAATTTCCTACAGGCAAGCTGACGGAGGTATTTTCACAATGAGGTTTCTGTTCCCAGCTGACTCTAGCTGGTGTCAAGATACAAAAAAAACTAACCAGACAACTGATCCCTTGTCAAGCTGGCACACCAATACAGTATTAAACAATCGTTTTTTCTTGTTTATCCTCAAGATCTCATGTTAATGTTAGTATCACAATACAGAATATAACTTTAAAAGTCTCAGCCTTTAAAAACCTGAATCACTTTCAGAAATCTAAAATAGCCAAGATCTCAGAACTGTGGATTCCTGTGAAATGAAGACACAAGACACCTCACAATCACATCAAATGCAGACTTCAAGAGTGTACAGTGAAAAGGTCTTAGAGAGCGCTATGCTGGCCCCGCCATGCACAGCTCACAGAGCTTCTCTAGGTTCAGGCCGGCTCCACTCCCCAGCTGCCAGCTGTCCCTGGTGCTTGTTCCACAGGACTGGTCCCTCAAAATTCTGTGGTCTCCAACTGGGCTGCACCTCCACCCACAGCTGGTCCTAAGGGTCTCTTCGGGGCTAACCCTATCACATGATGCCAAGCTCAATTTCCCTCCATGGCCTTGTCAATCCTGGGCCTTCTTCCACTGTACTTGGGGCTGCTCACCAATGGCTCTCACAGGGCTCAGCTTCAGCTGCCCTCCACAACCACTCATGCCTTCCTTCAAAACCAGCACCACTTGGAAGATTCTTTCATATTACCAGGTTCAGCGGCCTGCATGACATGAAATCTTGTCCCCCCTCTGGAGCACAGCTTCTGTGTGCTGACCCTAGAAATACTCCCAGAAGATGTCACCTCAGTGATGCTGGCTTCTTCCTAATCACTGCTAACTTCTCACCCCCAGCTGACCAGCAGACATCTCAGCAAAGCAATCGTTTTACTTCAGTGACGCTTGTTCATCACAACTGATTCTTCAGCCCCATCCGACCACACACACTGTATATTCTTAGTTCAAAATATCCCGTAAGTGGCCCTGATACAGCCTTTGCTTCCTTCTGGAACTTCACAAGCCACACCTCACTGGCATCTCTGCCAGCATTTCTACTTTCTAAGCACCCACAATAGCTCATTAGGTTCTAAGCACTCGATGTCTTTCTCAGCTCAACCTTCCAAAGTCCTTCCACAATCCTCCCCAACAGGTCAGGTCGATTACAGCAGTGACCAACCGCAACTGTCCCAAGTTCTGAATTAGTCACGTTCTCATATTGGTTTTTTTTTTTTTTTTTTTTTTTTTTTAAACAAAACACCTTGACCAAAAGCAACTTGGGCAGGAAAGGCTATATTTGGCTTACAGTCCACTGCAAAGGAAACAATGTGGAAACTCAAAGCAGGAGCCTGCATATAAGAACTAAAGCAGAGACCATGGAGGCTGCATACTGGCTTGCTTAGTTCTCTTTTTTCTATCTCTCAGGAGCACCTGTGCACATGTGGAGAGGGGACTGGGGGCTGTGTAATCAATAAACTGCCCCACAGACATGTCTACAGGCATCTGATGGCAGCACTTTATCTCCCACTGACTGTAGCTCATGTCCAGCAGACAAAACACTAACTGGACAATATGTCTCTATGCTCATTACATCCATCTGGACATTGTAATGCAGATTCCTCATCCCACCAATTTTATGCACCCAGCACCAGGTTCAAGGCACAATAGGATTACTTCTAAAGGCTATTAGGGAATGCCAGAATATGCTGAAGGCAAGAGCCCATCTTACTTACTTGTGTTATTTTTCAGAGAAAATACATACAGGTGATATGCTTAAAGTCCTAAATCTGATAGGAATTCAATTTTGTGCTTCTAACATTAAATACTCGAAGATGAATTGTGTTGTAGTAGAAGAAAGAACTGCATATATTTTTGCCTAAAGAAACTAGTAGACAAAGAACTGGCTTACCTGGAGTATCTATAATGTTGATATTGATATCTTTCCACATGGTATAGGTAGCTGCTGACTGGATAGTGATTCCTCTCTGTCTCTCCAGTTCCATGGAATCCATAACAGCACCAACTCCATCTTTACCTTTCACCTAAACACGAGCATAAAAAATCAGATTGTTTTTTTAATCCTAAGAAAGAAATCTTTACCGAAATGGAACCAGGTAACAAAGCTAACACACACACAATTGTCCTATGAGCCCGACCGATGCTGTAACCGCATCATTTCATAAACTGATGACAGTTTTCCCGCCTCAGCTACCATGCCTCTTTTCCTCTTCAGCAGCTGTCAAGCATTTGGGGCAACCGCCTGTTTCCCTCTGGACTGGCATCTGCTGGCTTTGCATAGTTTATGAACTGATACTCAGGCAACAAATCTTTCAGCTCTGTTCCTCGTGGATTCGGAGGCACAAAAGATTAGGGTTCAGCTTCTAAAGCTGAAGAACAGTTTAAACTGGAAGGCTAAGTTACTCCCTGGTATGGTGGCATCTTTCAAGTGTCAATATTTTAAATAGCTTTTTTTATCTGACAGGTTTCTATTGTAGCTTATACTCAACACTGAACAAAAATCCCTGGGAAGAAGCTATGCCTGGCTGTGAATGAAGAAGTCTGTGCCCACAGAGACCATTGGACTGATCACAATTTTAGTACTGTAGAGAGATTGGAATTTTGCAGGTTCAGAAGTTAATTGCCTTACATTAGGCTAGTTCCAACCTGCTGAAACAGCATTCCTTGTCCCACTCTGTATCATGAAATGTAACCACTTCATGATTATAAATAAAGAAAACCTCCTTAGAAGCTATTAACTTAGCAGGACACCAGCTAAGAAGGTCAGAGAACATCCTGGGCCTATAGATTAGCTCCCTGCATCTCCCTGTGCCTGCCTCTCTGGAGTACATTTTGAACTTGTCTTGATTTATAGCTTTCCTTGTTCTATAAAGCTAAAATATTATGAAGCTGCTTCCATGTTGGAACATGGAATTTGAGGTAACCTAAGTCTGTGTTCCAGGGCCATGGTCACTCAAAATGGCTCCAGAATAAACTCTCATTCCCTTTAAGAGGAGAGCTGTGTTGTTTGTTTTTTTGTTTTGTTTTGTTTTAACGTCGACAGCACCCTTCAAAATTCATTTCCATTTAACATTATAACATGTATCTGTCATTAAATGGTTAAGACTATCCTAACAGCAGTGTAATGATCCATGATACTGATTCAACATTTACTCAGGATACTCACAGTGGCCTCTAGAGAGACTTCACAGTAACATAAAGCCAGCTTGACCTTCTCTTTGTACATCTGTCCCTGGTTTTGTAACACCTATAATATTCTAACTACAAAACAATAAAAATCAAATTCTGAATCACTCTGGAATCAACCATTAACCACACACCTCGTGCATCGTGGCAATTCTGCCAGTGTAGTATAGCACCCGCTCTGTTAGTGTCGTCTTCCCAGAATCAATGTGAGCTGAGATTCCAATATTTCGGATTTTTTCATTGGGAATTATTCCTGAAGAACACCATCGGTGGGCCTTCCAATTAGCCTGAAAAACAGTTTTTAAAGCTCAGTTGAACATACCTTTCATAAGAGATCAGTTAAAAATGAGAACTATGGAACTTTTTTTAAATCAATCTCAATCAATACAAGGGGTATTATATACAAAACTCTGGATTTAATTCCCCAAAATATTCAGAAATAAAAGCAGGACAGACACTTCTGCTAAATATTAGTTTCAAATGTTTTAGAATTGTTTGTGTAGATGTATTTTGCTTGCATGGATATCTGTGCATTGCATGCATGCCTGGTGCAAGAAGGGGACCTGGGATCCTCTGAAACTGGAGTTATAGACTGTTCTGAGCTGACCTGTGAGAGCTGGGAACTGAACCCTTCCTCTAGAAGAAAAGTTATATGGGGGTCAAAAGGACAATTTGAAGGCATCTGATCAGGCCCCTCAACATGTGAGTCTCAAGGATGATACTCACTTTGTCATGCTTGCCAAATGCCCTTATGTCTGAGCCCATCTTGCCTGGCCCAGAACTTGATTCTAAAATCCACACTATACCTCTCAAGGACCACTTTAATAAAAAATACAAGTTTTAGATTAAATTGTACCTTGGGTTTCCTGTGTGTCACAGCTAGCAAGGATATATAAAAACATTCAGTCTTGTGGGGCGGGGGGTCCTGCTAATTCTACAGTGGGAAGAGAGGATGTATTTATTGAATCCAAACAAAATTGCACACCCAAACGCTTTGCAACTACTTCTGGGAAGATTCCTCTGACTGACAACATGAAAAAGCTGACAGTTGACATGTGCTTGGATGATTAAGCCACAGGGACATTTGACAGCAAAACAAATGAGGGCTCCATGACAGGTGTGTAGAGCACATCTACCAGTCCTGCCCTACATGGAGTACCTCGTTCCAAAGCTTACAAAGTTTAAGTCTATACACCTAAGTGGGAAACATGCCTGCAGAAGAGCGCCAGGAAGCTGAGCGTCAAAGAACACAACACCCGTACACAGAGAGCATCCAACCATACTCAGAAGTCAAAAGAGCACTGAATAACAAGAGAAAAATACGGGGCACAGGCCCCGGGGACACTAACTTTTCCTGTGACTTCACTGGGGGGGCACTTTAAGGTAGATCATACCCATCAAGAAGCAGGGGACCCCAGTGCAGGGCTGCGGGTCTCAAGGCCGAGCTGGCATGCGGATACCCAGGGGCTTTCGGGGCTCCGGACAGTGCCAGGCAAGATCCCGGGTAAGGGGGAAGGGTGTCGCCACCTGCCCGGCTTTGGAAGGCTCGCCGGGCACCAGTACCTGCTTCCCCTGCCAGCCCGGGACGGCAGGGACCCGAGCGAGCGGCCCACGCCCCAGGACAGCGGCCACCCGCAGCAGCCGCATGGTAAGTCTGGATGAGCCACTTGCAGGGCTGTTGCTCAGCTCTGCTCTGCACCGGCAGCAGAGCGGGAAGCGCTCAAAGTCACGCCGGCAACCCCGGCCGCAGAGCGCTTCCGGGAGGAAGGTCACCAGGGCGGTCAGAGGAAGGCAGGGGAGAGGCACCTCGGTGTGAGCTCCAGCTGGAGCGCGCCATCTCCTGGGCAGGAGGAGAAAGTGCAGTTTGTGCAGTGGATTCACAGGGAGGCGGCATTACTACTGAGTGGGGATAGCCTGGTCCCTTTGTCTCTAAAGGGAGAAAATAAAATAAAAATCATTGCTGTATAAAGAGTGGGCCGGGCTTGGTGGTGGCACACGGCTTTATAACACGTCGGAGGCTGAGCTAAGCAGATCTCTGTGCTGTCCAGGCTAGCCTGGACTACCTAGAGTTCCAAGCCAGTCAAGAGTAGACAGTGAGACCCTTTTTCAATAAAACGAAAGAAAAGCACCAGTTTTAAACACGGTCGCTTTACCTGCATAACAATGGGGATAATGTTTATAACAATTTAAGTGGAAGAAGTACACAGCATGTCTACATTGGGGCAGTATTAGAAAATATGGGTGAAATGATAGTAGATAAATGTTGAATTACAAGTAAATTTCCTTTGAAACATTGTCAGTCATATTAGCTATGCATCCTTGTGTCTGCAAAACTGCTCGCGTGACGCTTCCACTTGGACATCTTAAAAACCTTCTAAACTTGACACATCCAAAAAGGAGCTTCTGCTCATCCCCAAACCCTTCATTTACGGTCTCCCTCTTAGCCATAGAATCTCCGTTCTTCCCATTCATCTAGCCAAAGATGGCACGCGCTTGGGCACCACTTGCTGACTCCTGTATCTAAAGCTTTGAGCACATCGTATAGGTGCCACCTTGAGGCTGTATGCAGAACTTGGACTTCATCCCACCTCTAGACATTTCTTCCTGGAGTTACTGTGATGAGCCCTGGGTTGTTGCCACTGCTTTTGTCTTTGCTGTATTTCAGTATATTCTCAACATACTGAGTAAAAGGGTCCTTTTAAACCACATCATGTTCCCTCTCTGCTGAAAATGGTGCTATGAATCCATTGTTACTGCTGTCTCTATTTTGGTGTAAGGTCAATGTCATTCATAATGGTCTTTGGGATGTAAGTTAAGCTGAGGACGATCGAAGGGCTCTGTGTCTTTAGTGTTCTGCTACATCAGCTACAGACCCATACAGAATAGGAAATCCAGAATTGGAACGCTGGTTCCAAATTCTCAGTCACTGATTTCTGACCAACATTCTTGTCCTCCGTGCAGGACAAGATTGAACAGCTCCCTTGCCGGTTTCTACACTGCACATACCCATACAGCACTTTGCCCTGTAGTCTGCTCTCTTTCATGATATCACGTGATAAATCCCAGAAATGTCTTTCAGGACTCCATTGTTGTTTTTAAAAAAATGTCAGAGCCATGTTTTTTAATAACATCAGCCTAACTCAGAGATTTCACACCGGAGACACTTGGTACTTTTGCTGGCTAGTATTGCTTAGGTTGGGAACAGCCTAAAGGGTAGGAATAGCCTGGTCGGGGGTGGGGGCAGGGTGGTCTGATGGTGTGTGCTTCGCTGGACTCCACCCCCAATAATTACCTTTCTCTAATTCTGTCAAAACTTTGCTTTTGGGGGCTGGAGAGATGGCTCAGCGGTTAAGAGCACCCTCTGCTCTTCCAGAGGACCAGGGTTCGATTCCCAGCACCCACATGGCAGCTAACAACTGTCTGTAGTTCCAGTTCCAGGCAAACACCAAGGCAAATAAATAAATAAATAAAGTTAAAAAAAAAAACTTTGCTTTTGTAGTCATAAAAATTGAAACATTTAGAACAAGGGTAATGACTATGAATTTTCAATTACTTCTAAAAGGCTGTGTGGTTGATTTGTGTCTAATGCTACCCATCTGTCTAACCTTTCCCAGTCAAAATCCTCGCTGGTCTAGTTAATGTTAGCCCTGAAGATGAAGTTACTATGCTTGAAATCTCCAGAAAGGGGTCTGTGTGGTAAAATAAAATTTTGTCTTAAGATAAAGATTGTTCCAAAATAAAAAAAGAGATGAGGAAGAAACTATTAGAGAAGGTTAAAGCATATTATAAAACATTGCAATGTTGATTAAAAGAAGATAATTGTGTGGTTACTACAATTAAGTATCATTAAAATAATTCTTTGATTATAAAAGGTTAAAATTCCATACCCTGATGTAGAACTAGTCCCTGTTTTTATATTTACAATAATATTTTTTTAAAAAAATATTAAGCCACTCTCAATAACATTTACCAAAAAAGTGGCTTAGAGAAAAAGAACCTTTTTATTTTATCCTCTTATTGATGAGTCGTTTTAAATGTGGTGATTTGGTTTTATACAAATGCCAAGATTGTATATTTGCTTCCTGGCCAAAGCCTTTGCTTGCTGTATGGCCCCTGCCTTAGTTGTAGGAAAAGTTGTATTAGGAATGATTTCTAGTTGGGGTGTTCCTGCTAAATCATTTCATAATCATAATGTATATTTTAATGAAAATTTCAAATCTTTATAAAAATATACCTGTAAGTCTATGTGGTTTACTGTCCGAACTTCTCATCTTATCTATCATCCTCAACCCTTTGATCTGATGGCTAAATGATGGCAACTCCTACTAGCTCCTCTGCATCTGAGCTCTACTCTTTCTGGAAAACATGTTTATCTCCTTTTAAGACCCATCAGTGGTGATGTCAGTACACACCTTTAATTCCAGCACTCAGGAGGCAAGGATGTCTGTGAGTCCAAGGCCAGCCTGATCTACAAAGCAGTTACAGGACAGCCTGAGATACACAGAGACACCACACTGTGTCTTGAGAAAACAAGAGAAAGAAAGGAAGGAGGGGGAGCAAGGGGGAGGGGAAGGGAGGAGAGAGGGGAGGGGAGGGGAAGAGAGACCTGGGTATCCTATAAAAATACAACTTTATGAACCATCTCTAGTAAAGGGAGACACACAATTAAGTATTTTTAAATGTAATAAACTGCAAATTCAGAACTGGTTTTAGAGTCTTTCCATCATGGGCTCCAGGAGATGCAAAGCTAGAGAACTGAGAACCATAGTCAGGTCATTTTATTGACTGGGAAAAGGACCCCCTTCAGCCTCTATTGGATTATTCTAACACCACCTTTGCTTTAAAATGTCCTGAGGTGAATTCTTATATTTTATTCTTTACGTGAATGAAACTGGGCAAACTTCTTTTGAAACACATATTTGAGATTTCAGAAAAAAAGAAAGCTGGAAGATACCTACTGCAATGATTTCGGTGAGAATGATGTTCCCATTGGCTCCACATTTGAATACTTGGTCCCCAGTTGGTGGCGCTATATGGAGAAGATTCGAAGTGTGGGCTTGCTGGAGGAAATGACAACAAGAGTTTCCAAACCCTTGACCTTCTAGCTCACTCTCTCTCTCTGCTTCGCATTTGTGGTTGACAATGTGAGCACTCAACATCATATTCCAGCTGCCATGCCTGCTGCACCCCGTCCTGCCTCTGTGGAGTCAAACCCCCTGGAACCACAAGCCAAATAAGCTCTTCTAAAAGTTGCCTTGGTCATGGTGTTTTATCACAGTAATAAAAATATATTACACCCATCTTCAACTACATTGACAACTGAGTACAGTTACACAGCCTCTCTAATAACATCTCCACTATGGTCTCTCTCTTAAATCACTAACTTTAAGATACTTAAAAGGTATTGTCAAATATATTTGGAACTTTGGTATAGTAATAAGTGATAAAAAAATCCTAATCTTGGTTTTTAAGTAGAGATACAATTGACATGATATCATATCCTCATATTAATAACCATGCCTCCTGCCTTACTTACTCAAATCTTCATACTTAAAAAGTCAAATATTTTTCATTACCTCCATGATTTGAGGAAGAATGGGTCCTGGAGACCCACATTTTTAAATGTTTGGTTCCTAGTTGGTGAACTGAAATTTCAAAAGCCCACACTCTGGTGGTATATTGTATATTTAATAAAAATAGTCTGGAATATCAGAGAGTCAGCCACAGAGCCATGCCATGAAGGTCAGGAGTGTTGACCCAAGCCTTTAATCCTAGCTCTTGGAAATCCTCCAACCCCAACCTTACTCTCCTCAGCTGACTAGGAAAGTGGACTAAAAAGCTGAACTCCTTCCTCCTCTCCCTCCACTCACCTATCTTACTTCCTGTTCAACAGGAAGTTGATTGGTGCTAGGATTAAAGGTGAACACCATCTTCCCTGGGTTCTGTTTGGCCTTGAACTCACAGAGATCCAGAGGATCTAGGATCTTTGCCTCCCAAGTGTTGACTAAGGCATGGGTCACCACTCCCTGACTTTCACAGCTTGGCTCTGTCCTCTGATACTTCAGGCTATTTTTATTAAATATACCATCACACCACACCAGGCCCACACTCTCTTTCTGCCTCCAGTTTGTGGGCCACAGGTAAGATCTAAACTACTATTCTGCAGTGCCATGCCTGCCTGCTGCCATGATGGTCATAAACTCACCCTCTCTCTGAAGCAGAAAGCCCTCAATTAAATGTCTTCTGTTTTAAAGTTGTTTTGCTCATACTGTCTTTTCACAGCAAGAGTGAAGAGAGAAAACTTAGTTCAAGAAATCTCATTTTGTATTTTAGTAGCTATTTTATAAAAAGATAAATTATAGTACCACATTCCTTCAGGAGGCCTGCCCAATTCTGGGAGAATAGACTTCTGCCTGCCCAATTCTGGGAAAAAAGCCAAGATGCTTGCCCAGTTCTGGGAGAATAGGCCAAGTATTATCCAGGGACATGTCTTATGCCTGACCCATTCTGTGAAAAACCAGCCACCCCAGGTGAGGTCCACACAGGTGGGGTCCACCCAGGTAGAGTCCAAAGATACCCTGGGGCAGAAAGTCCCTGAGCACCAACCAATCAGTAGCATGCCAGCACCATGTCCCCAAGCAACTGACTTTGTTGCAGTTTTTGCCTATAAAAGTCCATGTAACCAAGAACAGGTAGCTCCTCTTTGCTTGCTCTTGAAGTGAGCTCCCTGCCTGGCTTGTATTGCACTGCCAATAAACCTTCCTGTTGCAGTTTGGACATCTCTGTCTTCGGTGGTCTCTTTGAAAGTCGAATTTCAGGCAGAACAAGAGAACAATAACAAAGAGAATGACTAAGAGTAACTAACATCTACTAGAGAATTCTCACGTAGTTCAGTATAATTTAAGCTGTAAAATGTAGGTTTTAAATTTGGGGGCAGTGATCAAGAGTGCTTACTGCTCTTGAAGAAGGCCTACTTAGATGTGGATCTCAGCATCCATACTAGGTGGCTCACAAGCCCTTGTGGTACCAGTTCCCAGGGCTTTCAGGCCACCCTTTTCTGTACTTCTATTTCAAATCCAAACTCTTACAGCTAGAAACAAAATTCTTTCTACAGTTAAGAAAAAGAGTATTAGCTGGGTCCAAGCAATTGGACTCTGTTTCTACTATATTTTAAAAAGATAATAAAAATTAAGGACTCTAAAAGGCTTTATGGTAGGAAGCCCTGAGTGGATGAAGTTCTAAGTAAAAGTGTATTGTTCGCATGGGCACAGCCATGTCAAGGACCCTAGCCTCAGATCCAGTGTAAATGGCAAAGAATACCATCCCTAGTGTGAGGCTCAGAGGGAAACATCAAAGCCTTCACCAAGTTCATGTGCAGTTGTTGACAACATGTGCAGAAAATGTTCATCATTGCTTTCTCCTAGCCAGACACTCACGGTCTGAAGACTGCTCCCCTACAAAGGCTGATCCTATGAGGATTAGCTAGGTCTACCTCCTTGACTCAGCCTACACCATCAACCTGTCTCCTTCAATAGTTGGATGTAATAACCCTACTTCCTTATTCAACTTTATGAAACCCCATCTCCCTGTTCAACTCCATATAAAGAAAGACAGGGATGTGTGATGTTACATGAATGCTAATTGATCTTATAATAAAAAGCTTAAGTCAGATATTGGGGTAAATGCTTAAAGATCAGAGAGACAGAGGAACTTTTTTTTTAAAGATTGGATTAGACAGATTGTAGTTGGTGGCCTTGAACTCACAGAGATCAGAGAACCAAATGATCTCTGCCTCTCCTCTCAAGTTCGAGGATTAAAGGTATTTGCCTCCACTGCCTACCTCTATTGCTATCTCTGTGGCTGGCTCTGCCCTCTGATCTTCAGGCAATCTTTATTTGTTAGATTACCAAGGAAAGGTGGGAACAAGTCATGAGAGAAGGAGATGGCTGAGTGAGAGGAACAATGAAGAGGGAGGAAAAGGAGATGGAGATCTTGATAGAGGGAGACACTGTAGGACTGAAGAGACTGGGTGCTAGGGAAACCTCCAAGAACCCATGGGATACCCCTACCTATGACTCCAACCAATAGTGGAGGGGGTGCCTAAACAGGACTTCCCCTATAACAAAACGAATGACCACCCTAAGTGTCACTATAGAACCTTCATCCAACAATGGATAGAGGCAGAAGCAGAGATCCATAGTTAAGCTCCAGGTCTAGCTAGAGACAGAGAGACAGATACAGACAGACAGGAGTATATGAACAAAGGGATCCAGATTATGAGAAGGAGACCCACAGAGATGGCTGGCTGGCTGGAGCTATTGGAGCTCACTGAATCAGAAACAACCGCTGAGGAACCTTCAGGGAAAGGAACTAAACCTCCAAAGGTAGACGACTGTCGAATGGCAGTTTGTGGAACCTCATGGAATGGGATCAGACTATGTTCCTGGGCATGAACTGGCATCTTGAGCCCATTCCCTACAGAGGGACACCTAACCCAGCCCTAATATTGAGATGAGGGACTCAGACCTACCTCAACTGGATACACCAGACTGAACTGACCCACCTTGGGATTCCTCGCCTGTAGCGGGAAATCAGAAACTGTATATGTGAACGATCACGACATAAAAATAGAGACGAGCTGGGCGTGGTTAACTGAAAAGGATTTTGGAAGTAGACTTTTGAGGGAGGGGACCAAGACAAAAAGTCATCATTTTTTTATGAGAGTTTTTTGACCGAGTGCGCAGTTCGCTCCAGCTGCCCGGGAGTTCGGACGTACGGCGTGGGGATGAAGAATCTTCCTTAGAAAGGCTCCGGCGCGCTGCAACCTCATCCTGTCATCTTCTCCTAAAACTGGCTCTGTTTTATAAGCTATTTTCTCCAAATAAACCCTGTTTATAAACATATCTCAGGGCGGGTTTTTACCGCGATAATTGGCGCCCAACGTGGGGCTAATTCGACAAACCCGCCGAGTTCCTCACTCGCCCACGGAGCCGGTCTAAACGACTTTAGTTACCAGCTGCGCACGAGCCTCCTATAAACAACCAAAAACAAATCTGCCCGTGGCCGACCTCCTGAGAGACAGATTGACCCGTTCTAGTAAAACACGCCTAATAAAATTTGTTAAAAGATCCAAAAAACACCCTCCCAGCCAAATCGCCACTTTGTTTCCCCGCACCATTGCTGCCGCTGCTAATCACGACAGCGACATCTGCTGGCCATAAGTTCTCATTACATCTAAATATATTTTTTTCTTCCTTTTCTTTTCTACATATTTTTTTTCCTTTCTACAATGTCTTACCAAATAAATGTTCAAAATTTTTCTCACTTTGTCACAATAATAATAAAAAATTATTTCCAAAATTACACATTTAAAAGTTATCTCCACCCAAAAGTCTTTTTGTTTTTTTATATAATAATATACTTCATACTTAACTATTTTAAGACATCTCAAAATAAAAAACATAAGACTAAAATGTCTAACATAAATAAACATATTAAGACACTCCAAAAACTCATTAAAAATAATTATAGACATTTATAAAATAATTATATATATATGTTTACAGTTACTTCATTAAAATTTAACCATTATTTAGTTTACAAAACCCCACAAAAATACCGTCGCCCACAGGCCAACATAAAACAACTCAATAAAAAAACTACGTCCCTTTTCCAATAAGTTAGTCATTCCAAAAAAAAGTTATAGTCAAATATCATTTTAATACAATAGTTATAAAAAAATCTTAAATAAAAAATAAAATAATATTATAAAAAAAAGAGAGAGAGAGAAAGAAAAAAAACAAATAAAAAATCATTATACTTACAAACAACTATTAACCAAAAAATAAATAAAAAATAAATTAACATAATATAAATGTTTATATATTAATACAAATAAAAAATCAATCTATATATTTAATTTAAATAATATATATATTAATACAAAATTAAACATAATACAAATGTTTATATATTAACACAAACAAAAAATTAATCTATATGTCTAATTAAAATAATATATATTAATACAAAATTAAATATATAATCACCCTATTTTACACAT
>PVIH01023211.1:0-25348 GCA_004025045.1 Sigmodon hispidus
TGAAGGCTGAATAACAACTACCCTACTTGGAGAATTTACTACATGGGTTAAATGATGTGACAGATGGAGTATTCTAAGGTAGTACCTGCACTTGGTTGGTGCATGGAGCTATTGCTTATATTGTTGTCATTAGCTCTAGATAAAGCTTTATTACTGTCTCCTGTACAACTTTCATTGACTCCATATGGGAATAAGGCATAGTATAGCATGGTAAGGGTGAATACTGAAGAGTAAGGGGAAGACACCAAAGCTTGTTCTCTATGGATAATTTGGGTAAATCACATTCTGTATTCTCAGATATAAAATGTGAAAATGTTTTATTATGCAGACAAAGTGCTGTGACTCCTTCATATAATACTGTTCACAAGGAGCTTTATAATAAGAGAGCACATACATTGACTTTTTTTAAAGAAAAGTTTACAGTCAGTGAAGACATACTACAATAGATTGTCTCCAGTGTAATAAGTGAAATAAAACAGAAAGGTGATTTAGTTTATATGCCCATATCAAAGCATATCATTAGATGAGCATGTATTTAATACATAGTGTCTCCAGCTGAGGAGATATAAAGAAGTGATCTGGTGCATATGATGACTAGTTTGCATTCAGAAGAAGTAAGAATTGAGAAGTGTTCTGTGAAAGGGATGGGTATGAGAATGAATAAATTCTAATGAAACAAGGATTGGGATGAAGTTGGCTAGTGAGAGACTGGCTTGTAAATTTGTAATAGGAAGTAGAAGGAAATGAACTTAATTGAAGATTAGATGGTAAGACATAAAAATAGTTCCTCTTCCTACAGATGAATTAGTTTTCAGGTACTATCATGGCTTATTTATTGCATTATACCATGGACTGGAAAGGAGAAAATATCTCCTTCTTAAAATCCTACCAAGTATTTAAGGATGCCAATGAACATTTCTTTCCATGGGTGACAAAAAATTGAAGCTGAATTAAAAGAAAAAATTCCACTACAAGAGTGTACAGAGCAGTCGATAAATGATCAATGGGAACAGTTCAGGACCACCCAGTTAATAAAAAATAATGGTGTGACAAGAATATGAACATTTAAACACAATAAAAATAGCAATTACAACATAGTAAGTGCAGCTTGACACTGACGTGCTCAACAATTAGCAGGTCAGTACCTAAGCACCATCATCCTTGATGACAATGATCTTCGGCAAGAAGAAGTCACCGCACAAAGTAACAGACAAAACATTACAGTTTTCCTACAGTCTAGAGGATAGCACCACTGATGAAAGCTGTATTAAAACCATGTAGAAATGCCTCTCTATGGGCAGAGTGAAACTAAACTGCAAAAATGACCACATCCACACTAAGAGTCTTTCACCTTCCCAAGTGCTATTTAGGTCACCAGCACTAAGATTTGCTTCTCTGGACTTAAAAAAAAATCTACCAACAATTTTACTTGAGAAGATAACACAATCAAGGGTAAAGATGGCATTCTGAATGTTTCCCTTCATGTAGTAGAGCCTTCCTGTGTTGTGCACATAAAAAATGAAACCAAAAATCTTGGCGTGGCTTGGCAGTGCCCACCTGTAAACCCAGCGCTCAGAGGTTGCCCTCTGGGAGTAATATAGGCAGAAGGTGTGTTTCTAGGGTGCCCACTGGTCCCTGAGGATGGGTAGCTAGCATGAAGTTGCTGTGAGGCAGTTTCTACCACTGCTTGCCTGGTGTCTGGCCACACCATTAGACCATATGACCTACATGGCTGAATAACCTCTTTTAAAACAGAAAACTGTCAGACATGTCGAACTTTTCAAGTGAAAAGCTAATAGCATTTGTGGCCTTAACCCCTTTTCTACACAGGTTTTAGTTTTGAATATGACTGTCAAAATCAGCACACTGCAACCATGCAAACACAAGTTACACTGCACATGACCTATTGTGACAATAGTATAATATCTCCATTTTTATGGCCTAAAGTTATACTTTATTATCTAGCAGGCAAAAGACAAAGTAACTTCATCACCTATCAAGAATGCCACCCACAGCAATCCAACAGCTGGAAGTAGACACCTTGACTGTTGGAAGGAATGAAGGCAGAGGCAGACATACCAGCTCTGCAATCCCTGTGGTAGTGACCTGCAGTCCTCTACTGGGGAGCATCAGTGTGAAAACTGGGGCCTCTACACAAGGGTGCAGAGCAGGAGGTACCCAGAGTAGTAGGCAAACTTAGAGCCAGGGCCTCTGCCTACCAGACAAGCCTGCAAACCCAGGAGGATCTTGGCCCCCTGCCTCGAGGTCCCTGAGGCTGTTCCACCTTTCAGAGCCCAGGTAGTTTCCTTACACAAGGCCAATTGCCAAGTAGGCACTGATCTGAAAAAGAAGTCAGATTTGTTTCAGTGGAAGTCCGAGCATCTCCCTGGGTTTTTCACTAATTTGAGTTTCAAGAGCTGTGGAAAAACCTGTGGGAACATGTGCTTGTGCTCTGGGTTACATAAGGCAGCTTTTTGTTCTGCTAAGAGCCTGGTGCAAGCTTTGACTGGAAAAAGCTGGTGCAGTTAGAGAGGCCCTGAGCTCCCTCGCTGAACTTACAATAATGCCTGGGAAACTGTGCTAATGTGGGCAGCAGCCTGCGGGGCACTGGCCATCCTGAAAAGACACTTTAGGCTTGCTATAGAGGTAGGAAGACAGGGACAGGAACAGGCTAGTCAGAGGAGAGAAAGCCTCAGGACAGAGCAGCTTTTCTCTACCCACACCTGTCCACCCCCCAGCCCCCCTCCCGCCCCCACTGGTCACACATCTATTGTTCATTCAGTTTCAAGAGTCATCTCTAGGAGAAAACAACCAAGTGCCCACACAAGGGGCCTGAAGCTGACATGCTTTCACAAGGAAACAACACACTGAGACTACAAAGAACCAGAAAGGCAACCAACTGTGACAGGTGCAGCAATGGGCACTGGAGAGGACTCCATATACCAACAGCACTTAGTCTTTCTGGCGAGTGTGTGCACGGACTCAGACGAGAACCATGCCCTGTAACCCCGGCAAGGAGGAATGTGTACAGCAGCTCAGGCTCAGAACATTTGCCCCATTCATGGGAATTTGTAAAATAATTAAAAAGTCCACAATTAAAAGTTATAATTTATAGGATGTCCAGTATAAAAGCAGTCTTTAAAAAGGGACTCTGGCCCTCAGAAGAAGTCTGCCACCCTTGGCCTTCTCTTTGGAGTGGTGGCTGGTAGCTTCATGGCTAACAGAGGAGTCCTGGCTGGGGAGCTGGTTGGGGTCTTCAGCACTCCATGGAGTGGCCTCTGCTCAGGGTTAAAGGCCACTCTGGAGAGGCCTGTGGGGCTGACAAGGATACTCTTGTCTGTCTTCTTAAATTCTGCAGTCATGTTTCTGTTCAATCCAAAGGCGACTTTCTTGGAACTGGAGGGTGTTTTGTTCAGCTGGACAGCAGGACCTTGGGAACGGATGGCAGAGCTGCTCTTTGTTTTCCTGAAGAACAGAGGCTTTGGTAAGAAGTGGGTGTCAAACTTCACAAAGTCACCCTCTGTTTTCAGTGGCGTTTTCAAAGTTCTGTTGGCTCCCAGAGCTCCAATCTGCCCAGCGCTGGGCTCCAAAACTCCATTGTGCTCCACTAATTTTGACACCTGCTTCATCCTTTTCCTCTTTTTTAAGATGGCTGCTTTTTGACTGGACAGATCATAAAGATCAAGACTGCTGGACACCATCTTCTTTTGTGGCCTCTTGCACTGGGGCAGGATGATCTGGCCATCTTTCTCTTCCCCAGGGCTTGTTGGGATGTCTGCCTTCTTCACAGTCAAGCCACCACTATTGACCGTGACAGCCCCGAGTTTATGTTTCCTCTTCTGGGCTTGGACACCTTCTGAGGAAGAAACTTGGGCAGCAGAGCTCTGAGGATGCCCACCCATAGGGTCATTTTCTGACACATCTTCCTGAGGCAAAGTGGTGGGTTTCCAGATCTCCCTGTGGGCCCTCAGGCTCTTCTTTCTTTGTCGTTTTCTTTTATTGCGTAAGGGTAAGATGGGTGTTGGCTCAGAGCTGCTCTCCCTGATACCAGACAAGGCCTCTGCTGCAGGTCCAGTCACACATGCTTGTGGGGTGTGTGTCTGGGCAGTATCAGGTTCAACACCAGCACTCTGTGCTGGAGGCATGGCAACAGCATCCACCTCCTGAGTCTCAGCCTGGAAGTGACTCCTCTCCTTCTTTTTCCTTTTCCTCTTGTGAATGTTGCCCCTGCTGTCCTCTTCACCAACAGAGACCATATTTCCTTTTTCCCTGTCCAATGCAGCTCTCTCTAAAAGCTTCTTTCTTTTTTTTCTTGTGCCTTCTTTGACTGACAGCTTGACCATTTTCCTCAGCAGTCATGTCCTTAGCAAAACTGAGTTGAGCACTGTTGCCTTCAGAGTGGTCCTGGAACTTTTTGATCAGTCTGCAGAGCCACTTCTGGTCGAAGGGAGGGGTGCACTTTGAGTTGGCTATTTCCAAGAGTCGATCAGCAACAGCCTTATAGTCGAACTGGAGAAGTGACCCTGAATCCTTGAAGGCTTTACAGCCATCTCTTTCTCTGCTGTCAACGACTCCATCTCTGAGACTTTCACCCAGCACAGGCTTCTTCCCACTGACTGCTTTTCTACAGGCTAGCTTGCTTGCAGGCATCTCATCAGCAGAGAGGCCACTCTGGCTTTCTCCTCTTCCATAGTCTCTTCAGGTACAAAAGCAGACTGGTCTACAATGACCTTGAAAACACCCCTCGATGTAGTGTGTACCAGTGTGTGGTCCTTAGTCTTGGCAGCAATTCTGCAGAGTGGATCAATTAACTTGAGGTTCTGATCCGCTGAAAGCTCTCTCCCTCCCACGGTGGAAAGCTCATCCAAATAAACATCAATCAAGTGGGATCTCACTCCATCGGGAGACTGACTCTAGGGATTCAAGATCTCCTTCATCAGGATGTCGAGAAAAACTTTGATTTGGCTTTCTTCCCAGGCATTTCACTTGAGAACTTCAAAGGACTGTCTCGGGACCAAGCAGATCAGCATGTAGTACTTGTCCAGCCGGAGCTTGTCTAATCCTGGCCACTCTCGGTTCATGGTTTGCCAGAAGGTCTGAATGAACAGGTGCTGAGCCTCTGAGCTGTTAACAACCTGGATGAGTTGGGATATAATGTTTACTAGCTCCTCCTGCAGAAGGGGCTCGTCCTGTACCCACATGGAGTGGAAGAGTCCTTTCCATACTTTTAGGAGTTCTTCCTGACTGAAATTTCCTGTATCGCTCTGCGTCCTTGCGCTGAGATACTGCTGCAGCTTTCTCACTGCGTGGTCGCGGACACCCTTCTTGCTGGAAGCCTGCCGCTGGCAAACTGGAGTTCAGCAAACTGCATGGCGGCATCCATTGCGCCCGCTCCAGCATCCCCGGGCTGCGTGTGGGCAGCTTGCTGTGGAACCAGGGTCCTCTTTCTAGGGAAAGGATCTCCAGCACCAAACTGCAGGAGTTAGGCATTTCCAATGGGACCTGCAGCTGGGACTGAAAATGAGTTTAGTGCTAGGGGATAGAGCCTGGTGGCTTTGGGTGGCACATGGCATCCTTCCTGTAACTCTGTTGGGATGCCCTGATCAGGCTCTGGGGGCCCTTCTGCTCTTTGAAGGAAAGGTTGTGGGTAACTTGCCCTTCTCTGCTCCCTGCTCCTTTCCAGTTATCTCACCTTTAACATCTCCCATAACCTCAGCAAGAAGGAGTCACTAGACTATTCTAGAAGATTCTCAATAAATCCACATACAGCGAATGACCTGACAACCCTGCATTAGAAGCACAATCCCACCATGCAAACACTAGGATTGATGTTTTCATTAAGCTTGCATTAATCACTTAGCAAAAGACAGTGATAAATTAGCAGTCTCCTTCATCTGTGAATTCAATGCTATTGTCACTTTAGAGGATTCCAAGACTCAGAGCTAGACATGCCCTACATGGTGGCGATCAGTGCAGGAAAAGGAAGAAAATTGGTGGTCCATAAATCAAGGGGGTGTTGAACTGTAGAAGTACATTCTGGGCTCTGGAGATGTTTGTGTTTAAGGTGACAGACAGGGTGAAATCCCAGAGAAGCTTCCTCAGTTGGGAAGCAGCTCTAGTGTAGACAAGGAGGCAAGAGGAAGCATGGCAGAAAGGAGCAGTTAAAACCCCTCTCACTGTGCAGCGTGCAGTGTATGGATTGTTTATATCTTGACTCAGTGTGAAGTCCCAAGTACAGACTCTGGGACTAAACTCCACCACACACCAGCTGGGTGACCAGGGTAAGAAGCTTGATAATTTGAACATGCTCAGTTTCCTGTCTGCTGAATGTGGACAGTCAAAACACTTCTCAGAATTGTCCTAAGGATGAAAAAAGTCCCATGTGTAAAGTTCTTAAAACAGTATGTGATATATAGAAGACACTAAATATTCACAAAATATTTACTGACATGCACAGTTCTGGGTAGTGGACATATATGATGATGAACAACATTTGAAACATCATAAAGCCTACTTGCTAACCAGGAGAAAGACAACAAAATAAGGAAGCCACTTCTGAATTAATGTGGCAGTGGTTTGCTTTCTGTTGTTGTGATAAACACCATGGTCAAAGCAACTTCAAGAAGGAAAAAGTTTACTTGGCTTATACTTCCAAGTGCCATCCATGAGCCAAGTCAGGGCAGGAACTCATTTGGTAGGAGACACAGGAACTGTGGAAAAATGTAATGGCTTGCTAGCCTGGCTCACTTGGCTTACCTTTCTAACACAGCCCAAGCCTCCCCGCCCAGGGGTGGTGCCCATGGGCCCACCTCCATCAACTAGTAATTAGGAAGACACTCCACAGACATGGACATAGACAATTTTTCAGATGAGGTTCCCGGTTCCCAGGCGTGTCAAGTAGGCAGTGAAGATTTGCCATGTCACAGCTGTCATGGAAACACTACTCATAAGGGAGAGAAAACATGGGTGAGGGCCTGGTGCTGTCTGTGGGGATGGCCAGAGGAGGCCCAAGGAAACATTTGAGCAGATATTTAAGAAAATAACAGCATTATGTTTTGAAAATTCTCTCTCTAAAAAAGATCTGTGCCACTTAATTAGAAAAATAAGTTTTAAACCACAACCACTGAAGAGCTTGGGATCTGAAATACCTTGGACTGGCACCTTGGATCCCACTCCCTCTAGAGGAACACCTGACTCAGTCTCGATGTTGGGGAGAGAAAACTGGATCTGCCAGGAGCGGAGGCTGAACTGAGTAATATTGGAATCTTGGGACCTCTTGCCCATGCTGGGGAGGAGAAGGGGAGATGTGGAGGAAAATGCCCTGAGGGTATGGGAGGGGGAAGAAACCTTGAATAAGGATATATACGGATAGTAGATGTGACTTTATTCATAATAAAAAATTAAAAAAATAAAAAATAGAAAGAAGTTTTATATCTAAAAAATACGTTGCTTTTTTTCGATAGAGCATTGTTCTAGGTTGTGCTGGAGAGAGATATTAAAGTGAAGCATGTGTGCTGCTCTTGCACAGGACTCAAGTTAAATTCCCAGCACACTCACTCAGTGACTCACAACTGTTTGGACCAGCTCCAGAGGAACCCTGGAGCTGCTGCTAGCCTCTGAACTCACCTTTAGTCATGGGAGCACACACACACACACACACACACACACACACACACACACACACACACACGTAAACCACAGAATAGAAGAACCTGGGCCTTGAGCAGTGTTTTGAATCTAACAGACTGGCAAACAAAGCAACTTTGGAGCATAGTTAGAAATACAGGATTTTCACTGGCTAGATTCAGGTTCACACACTTAACAACCAGAGGGGGGCGGGAAATAAGTTTTTTTTTCTCAATAGCTTTGTGATCTTCATACTGTCTACCTGACAAGTTGAGCGACTTACCCAAAACTCAGATTTTTTCATGGGAGTGGGTGGGATGTATGTAAGCCTCATATATCTTGTGAGTCTGATGCAAGATTGCTTCCTTGCATGGCAGTTCTCAGAATCCATCAATATTAATGTTATTTGAGTCACAGACAATGCCTAAGTTGAAGAGAAATAGAGAAAACTTGTTTCTGATCTGCCCCATACTGTGTTTGTGACTGGAATATTTGAGTAATGCAGAAGCCACAGTTATGATGACCTAAGAGTAGAGACAGACAGAGCCCTTGGTTTAGAGCAGAGATCTTGGCTCCCTGTCCTATGGCTTTCGATTTCTCCAGTATTCTGTACTGTCTGCATACAATCAAAGCTCTTTGGCTCATCCAGGCAGAGTGTGTGTGTGTGTGTGTGTGTGTGTGTGTGTTTGTCTCTGTGTGTGTATCTCTCTATGTGTAAGTTTTATATGTGTGTATGTGTATGTCTGCATATGTATATGTGTCTCTGCATACATATGTATATGTGTGCATCACTTTGTGTATGTGTGTTGTGTCTGTGTGTATGTGTGTGTATAGTATGTATATATATATATGTTGTGTTTTGTATGTGTCTGTGTGTTATGTGTACATATGTGTGTTTTTTGTTATGTGTATGTATGTGTTGTGTGTATATATGTGTTATGGGTGTTGTGTATATTGTGTGTGTCTATGTGTGTTGTGTGTGTCTGTGCTATATGTCTCTGTTTGTTTTGTGTGTCTGTGTGTTTGTGTGTGTCTTTTTGTGTGTTGTGTGTATATGTATGTATGTATGTGTGTTATGGATGTTGTGTGTATTGTGTGTGTGTCTGTGTGTATTCAAGCTTGTACATTGGAGTCAGACAGGGGGTAGGGATGGGAAGCAAGAGGAACTTACTCCAGCAAATACTCAGAGCCCCACCCTCCTCCTGGAGGCCACATGCCTTCCCTGTACAGGGAGCTTACAGGACACACACAGGGAAATAAACACCATAAGTCACCCAATGCTGCATCTCCCCACACCCCAGGGAATCACATGGACACTCATTCTTAAAGATGTGCTCAATGGTCTGGGTGGGAGGATGCTGTCAGCACTTCCTGGAGGTAAATACAGTGAAAACAGCCAGGTGACAGCCCCTGGTCATGGTCCTCAGCTAGTGTTTATTTATGCTAGTTTAGTTATGCCTGCAGGTTAAGGGGCATAGCTGAGATTCTCTTTCTGGAACACTGCTGATTCCGAGCCACCACCCATGCATGCCAAGCACACTTCTGTTCCGAAACATTGTGCCATCCCTGACTCTGCCCCCTTAAGTGGCAAAGGAGAGCCTTACTTTGATAATTTCTGTTTGTTGAAGAACATCCTTTTGAGTCTCTTGCTCTTAGAAAAAAAGACTTCAAAGGAAATACACCTGGGGAAAGATTTACACCAGCAAACATCCTGCTGCTTTTCTTTCTTTTTTCCGGTGCCTTGTTTACATGCCTGTTTCCCCCTCTTTGAATCCCCTACTTAGCACAGCATGCTCGTGGTTCCCAGGTGTCTTCCATCCATAGCCACAGAGGTGAGATAGCCTCTCCAGTACCCGTGACCAGCTTCTGTTGTTAGCATCTGTTTCAGCCTCTTCTGTGAATCACTGAACATCATCACACCAGTTATTAAACTAGCTAAAGAAGAAGGTCTGTGCATGCCCCAAGAGGACTGGAAGAGAACCTGTAACTTAACAGTCATGTTAATATTAGCACATAAAGAAAGAAAATGCAAAAGAGTAGACTTGGTAAAAGCTTGAGAAGAATTCATGGTGAATCTGGAATTGATTGTTTTATCCATATAGCAAGTGGAAGCTTGATGTGTCTTAGTTTTATAGTGTTGTAAAATTAAAAATAATAGTGTGCTTTCTGTTTGTATCTAGATGGGCTGTAAATTACTCAAGGAGTATAACCTCAGACTTCTTACACAGTGATGGTGTTATGTGATGATGCCACATTAGGACCTATTTTGGAATTCATGTCTGTGTTCTGTCTCATTAGTGACATGATGAAACATAAAATATTTATGTACAGCTTATTACCTTTCTTTAAAAAAAAGTGTTGTATCATCTACAAGTTAATCATATATGAAGTACATTGTATTGATACTATTTTTAGTATTTATCTGCACATGTATACACATACATAGAGATATCCACATATACAAATGCTTATGTTCTCTCTCTCTCTCTCTCTCTCTCTCTCTCTCTCTCTCTCTCTCTCCCTTATATACACACACCTTATTCCTACTGTACCAATGTGTTATTTGGTTATGATAGTCCACAATGATGCAAGCCACCAGATCCCTATTTAGAAGAATCTGCTTACATTTTTATTTTAAATTTCTTAGAATTCATTTTAACTATACGTATGGGAGTGTGGATATATGTACAAATATGTATGTGCAGGTGCCCAAAGGGGCCAGATGCACAGCATCTGGAGCTGGAGTTACAGGCAGTTGAGAGCCCTCCTTCATGGCTGCTGGGAACCCAGTTGGTGCTCTTAACTGCCAAACCATCTCTCCAGACCATGCTTACATTTTCTTTTTACCTTATTGCATTTTCTGAGTAATTTTCACTGCTCCAAAGGCTGAACTTTTGCACTCTGATCTCCATCCTGACTTTATCTAGGAGGGAAAAGCTAGAACAGGTGGTTTCCACTCCTATCAAATATTCTTTTCTTTCTCTTTTTGGCATCATGGTCGTGGTGGTGACTATGGGCACATTCTGCCTCCAAATGTGGGAGACACACAGTTTGGGTCTAAGGGTACTGTCCATCACCTCTCATATGTAAATACTCTTATATATATTCAAAGTATACAAACATATTTTTGGACTTTCTGGCTTTTAAATTGGCTTGTCTTTTTTTAAAGATTTATTTATTTATTATGTATACAGTATACAGAAGAGGGTACCAGATGTCATCATAGATGGTTGTAAGCCACCATGTGGTTGCTGGGAATTGAACTCAGGTCCTCTGGAAGAACAGTCAGTGCTCTTAACCTCTGAGCCATCTCTCCAGCCCACACTGATTCATTTTTATGCCCTTGTTTCTGCTCCTCTTCAAAGAGTTATAAATTTATAAGAGCTTAGAAACAAATTGTGTTTCCCAAGAATGGGGCTTATGCTTCAAAAAGTTATAGTGCAGAACCCTGGTGTCCCTGACAACTCGTCCTGACTGAGTCAGGTGGCCAAGGGCATTGGGAAGCAAAACTCAAGTTCTCTGGAAACTCTAGGCCAGTGAGTGCACTTTACAGAATTGACCCTGTCATTCTCTGATGATAATGCTGTTGTCCCATGACTCTTCCTTGAGGGATCATGAACAAATATCTATTTCCCCCTGAAGCAAGTGGAAGAAATGATCCCACACATGTTTAGATTGGCAAGCCAGGGAGTTTACTGGCATGAACTCTCCCCAGCAACTGCTGCTGCTTTTGTGACCTATCTTTCTCTGCTTCCTGCCCCTCCTGCAGGTTTCCTCAGTTTCCTTGATCTTAAGGAGAGACATTTGGATTGGAGGAAACAGCTACACAGCATCTGGGAAGCAGTCACATTCTGAGGGACACCTTTCAGTTCTAACCTGTTGGGACCTTAGCAATAAGTTCAGTAATTAGGACGTTCATAAAAGTATCAAGCTAATGGTAGCAATAGCTTACCCAGCACTCCCTATAATGACACAAAGACAGACTGGCATGTTACTGAAGTCTCTGGGCAGTTTGTCTTTTCCATCTCCTCTATTCTCTTCTATTTAAAATTTCATGAACTATCTGCTGTTTATCTCAACTTGCACATCTTTATCTTAGTGAGGATGAAGGAAGGCTCACTCTTGCTTCCATTTCTTCAATTGATATTTTAAAATCATACTAGGAACTAAGTCAAATCAGTAGAGGTAGTACTCAAAAGTTCTGTGAGTCTTCCAGACTTAAGCAGGTACTGTGATAAACATCATTAACAACAAACAAACTTAGAAAACTATTTTGCTTCCTAAGCACTAAAGCCAGACTTGTCGGCTTAAAGACAACAAATGGAGCTAATTAACTGTGACTAATACAGCCCATTCATTTTAATTGCAGCTGAGACAGTTATTAAAGTAAATAATCACATAATACAAATTCAGTGGAAGTAAATTCTATATTTTATTAGTGATGTATAATTAAATGTGAACATACAATTTGAATATCAGAGAACAACTTATTTCTCAAATGACTTCACTGAATATGTTCTTTTTAAGTTCTCTAAAGTTTATGATGTGGAAAACATTTGAAACCCACTTTTATTATAGTCTTCTAGGCAAAGCGTGCAAATAAAACAGAGCCAGGGAGATGCAGTGGTTAGAAGTCCTGGCTTAGCCAACTCCTTGCCACTGTCACCAAACACTTGCCAACTCTCTCTGCAGTATTCTCCCACCATCACTTCCCTCTCTATACTGTCCAATCAGGTGGTTTTCTCTTCCTTCGCTACCAGCTGCTGATGCTGCATGTGTCACATAATCTTTGAAGGGTTAGTGTAATGTGCAAAAACAGAAGTGGTGTGGTCCCATCGGCCACTGCAGCAAAATTGAAGCATGTTCCCATCTGCCATAGGTTACTGATGTGAGGATTGATCCCTGACTCAAGGGCAGATCTCAGCCTGCCAGGCGGCAAGGCAGAGGACCAAGTAGGTTATTTCAGGTCCATGTGCTTGGGCAAGTCAGGGTAGGGTGTGTCCACAGAGGGTATTAACAATTCAGGGCAGTGCATTATTAGTGCCTTCCAAAGCCCTGACAAATAGAGAGGATACAGATACGAGAGGTTCTTAAAAAGATATAACTTAGCTGAGCTCCATAGACAGGCAGACATTAAAGAGACTAACCTAGGAGGAAAGCAGACATCCATCTCACCACTTGTCTCTGGCTCTTCCTCAGCAGCTTCTGTCATTGGGGCAGCTCATCCTGGGCCCATCTCTGTAGAATGTAAGAGATCTGGTTTTTCTGCAGACCTTAAGAGGACAAAGCCCTGAGGTCACACCCATCCCACAGCCACACAGCACTCACCCTGCCCTGCAGGACTGCTCTAACACCAGGCCTTTGCTGCCTGGGGAAGGCAGGCTGGACAGGATGGCTTTTTCCAGGCAGTTCTTCCTGGTCCCTCATCACCTAGATTCAGCCTTGGTTTCCAGTGCTGGTCCTTTGACAGACATCGAAACTAGGAATCTGGAACCCTGGTTTCCAGTTCTAGATGACTCTGACCATCATTTCCCATGGTTAGGGATTAAAGACTCGGGGCTATGTTCTTTGCTTTATAAAAAGGCACCCCTAGGCTGCTGTACATGTCCTTTATCCTTTCCTAATCCCACATCCCAGCACAGTCCACTTGAACACAGAGCAGGGAGGAGCAGAGTGTTCACCCTCCATGATGGTCCTTGAAACCAGCCATCATGGTTTTTTCCATTGTTTTGTTTGGTTTGGTATTTTGCTTTTTGATTTTTAATCACAGCACCCAGAACAGAGCCTAGTACCAAGAGGGAACATAGTGGGTACTTCTGTTGTTCACAAGCCCAAATGAAACACAACTATTCCAGTCAGTTTCAGCTGAGACTCCCAACTGTTGAGATCAAGACATCTGCTGCCAAGTGCCTCCACCCTTGCCCCAACTCCAAACCAAGATACCAGCAGCTCTATGTGTTGGCACAGGAGGAGGTAGATTTAACGTTATCTTCGACTGAGCTATCCATTTCTTCTGTCTTCAAGACATGAAATTCTCTCTCCCATGTCTTGCAAACTGTTGATGAGGCTTACCACTGAGGTCTTTATTTGACATTGTACGTTTTTCATTTCCAGTTTTGTTTCAGTTTGGATTTTCTTAAAAGACCTATTTCTACCTCTATATCTTGAATGCTTTTCTAGTCTTCATAAGGTATTTGTTCATATCTTCTTTAGGGTCTTTAAACATACTCAGAGTTGATATCTTGAAGCCTTTATCTTGTTCAGCTAAACTGCATCTCTCAGGGCTTGTTGCAATAGGACTTGCGGCTTCTGGAGGAGGCATGTTGTCTTGGCTAGTCAAGTTTGTATTTTTGTACTGGAACCTCGGTATCTGGAGTTATGATGTTTGAGGTCTTTCTTGGGAAACCAGGAAGTTAGATCTTGGGTACACACCTACATGGAGAGTCCCCGTGGAAAAGAATTTTAGGAGAAAGTCACTGGTTGGTATCTTCTCCTTAGAGGTACTGTGCTTGGCTAAGCCCTGTCTGTAGCTCCCACCCATTATGATATGAACTGCTTGGTTCTACTATACCTATCCAGTATGATAGACCATCAGATCTAAAGTCACGAGCTCACATATGTAGTTCTTCCTATAAGTTGTGATGGTGTTAAGGATAGTAACTAAGGCTTTACTGTCAGCCTCAGTGATAGTTCACCTTCTCCAGTCTTCCCACTGAGCCCTGGGCACATGTACCATCTCCCTTCTCCAGCATGCAGACTCCTGGGGAGGCAGGTAGAGGCAAATGGCAAAGATTGGAGAGGAAGGAAGGAGAGATGCACTTCTCATGCTGAGTCTGCTGTTTGACCTTGCATTCACTATTGAACTCCTGATCCTTCTGTCTCTGCTTCCCATGTGCTTGGACAACAGGCCTGTGCTGCTGGTTCAAGAAGGATATCCTCACATCTATTTTTATGACCAATCACTATTGGAATTACAGGGTTTGTTCTCTCTCTTTCTCTGGCTATATAATTTACTTATAGATTTCAGTCCATTGCAATTATTGATAATAAATGGATTGATTGAAAAGCATTTGCTTTCTTGGACCTCTAGACTTAGCAAGTTTCTAAGCAGCATTAAGATCATTGATGGGTCAGGGCTTAAACCATTCTGAGTGCTCTTTTTTGGTATGACATTAAATCATCTTCTCCAGTTTGTAGCTTGGCCAACAGCAGAACTTCCAATCATTGCTTTAAAAAAATAACTGATTTCCCATTGTGTACGTCTTTCAGTTCTTTGTGTATTCCAGATATTAATCCTTTATCATATGTATACCTAACTCAGGTTGCCCCTCCCTTCACTTAATTGTCTCCTTGGCTATATAAGCTGTTTGAGTTCATGAGGTCCCATTTGTCAACTGTTGGACTTGTCTGAAAAACTGGAGTCCTACTAAGAAAGCCCTTGCCTATCTTGAACTATTTTTTCCTACTTTTTAAAAAATAATCTCAGGTCTTACATTGAAGCATTTAATTCATTTGGAGTTGGTTTTTCTGCAGGCTACGAGAGAGAGAGAGAGAGAGAGAGATATCTTGTTTATTCCATTTATACTAAGAATGGTAGTGGGATTTTTATGGGTTTTTCAATGAATGTGTAGATTCTCTTTTGTAGAATCACCATTTTCACAGTAATTATTTATTCAGTCCATGAACATGAAAGCTTTTCCTTATTCTCATTTCTTCTTCAATTCTATACAATATTTTTCTGAGTTAAATTTGTTCTTCCATAACTTAATACGTGTACAAAAAGCACACTATCCACTTTCTCCTTCTACCCTCTCTAGTATCTCTCCCACCCTGTCTTTTCTTCCTCCCACAGACCTCTCTCACATTCATGTCTGGTTTCTTTTGTGACCCACTGGATTTAATCTGTGGGACCATGGATTTGAAGCTATCCTTTGGAGGCTGGGAGGCACGGCATATATGTACAGTTGTGTGTGTACAACTGAAGACATGATATTCAATCTATGATCAGACCTCTTTATGCAAAACACAGTGCTCGAGGTTGTCATTGTCTTTTCTGTAGAGCTGAGCTCTATAGAACTATCTTTCTCTCTTACAGAATTTTTTTCCTAGATGACACATATATCTCCCAGAATCTACCAATAGCTGATAGTTTGTAGTAAATGGTAGTGACTACAATTCTCTCATTTCCATACCAATGCTTATAGAACAAGTCTTATATGGACCCAGTGCATGTGACCACAGAAATGAGAAATTAATGATTATGGAGGTTGTATAGACTCTAGAGAGAGGCATTTTAAAACCCCCCTCTGTCTTCTAGTGCCTACAATGTCCAATTCTCTATTTTACAATATGTCCATTGTAGAGGTCAACAACCCAATCAATAGATAGGTTTAGAAATCACCAATAAATATATGAAGATATATTCAACCTTACCAGCTATCAAAGAAATGGAAATCAAAGCTACATTGAGGCTCCACCCCAGTCAGAGTGGCAGTCATTGAGAAACAAGTCACAATGCTGGGAGGGGGGGGACTCTGTCATAGGAATGTAAACTAGTCTAGCCACTATATGGAGGTCAGTGTGGAGATTTCTTAAAAATCTAAAAATGGATGCTCTAGATCAACATACGACAGAGATGCTTGCATGTCATTGTCACCGCAATATGAATAAATTATAGAATCATTCTGGTATCCAACAACAGAGGAATAGGTAAATAAAATGAAAGTTTCATCTATATAAAGGAATAAAGTTACACCACGTGTAGGAAGATGGATGCAGCTAGGGATTCATATAGAGAACCAAATCTCAGGAAGACATTATGTTTTTTCTCTTGTTGGTATTTCCTTCATTTTATAACAAAATCATGTATATACATATGATATGAAGACAGAAGTAAAAATGCCTAGGTGACAGGGGGATTAATGGAAGAGTAAGGGCAAAAGGGGACAAGAATCAGCATATAATGTATCCTTAGGCAAAACTAAAAGAAATAATTAGAAAGAAAACCTATACTGTTTTCATCCTCTAATTGCAAATTGACAGACAGTAGAGTAAGTGGGAAAAAGGCCGTGTAGCTGATGCCATCACTTGGCAGATTAAAGTGTATGATCTATGATCAGAACTCATAATGCAAGACATGGAGCCTGAGACTGTCATTGTCTTTGCTTTCAAGCTGGGGAGGCCAACTAGCTTTCTCCCAGAGGGTAATTTATCTCCCAGGTGACATGCTGAGTAGAACCATACATCAGAGTTTGAATTGCAACCTGTGTTGTCTTAGTGGGTCAAGTAAAGTCGGCCATGAGCATTGCTCTTCCCCAGGTCCCTTCCATGTATAGTGTTCCAGGGAATCTGTGGTATCCTATGAGACATGCAGAGGCCATGTACCATAGAACAGTGAGTGGCAGAGCATGTGCTTGTATTTGAAAGTTTTCTTCATCGTATGAGTCTGAACCAAGCATATGTTGGCTCTAAATAGGCAGAATGCTCTTTTGGTTTTAGTGCATCAGTGCTACAAAAGGCTGACTCAATTGTAAGGAATTGGCAAGACTCACAGGAATAATAAAGGAACAGAAGGGAGTTTATAAACAGATTAAAGAAGCAAGCCATGTAGAAAGTAGTCAGGTGAGTGTGGATGGGAGACACAGCTAAACTTAACCTTTAAAATGCATGAATGACTCGGAAAATTGTGATAGCTCTGTAAGCAAGTGTTACCTGGAATCTAAACATGAGAAACAAGAAAAAATTAACAGCAAGTAAAAATAGGTTATTTAATTATGCAAGTAATAATAGCTAACCTTCAGCTACCCATGAGATGGCAAAATCAATGGAATAGCATTTGTATTACTAGTGTATGATGATATAAGAAATGCTCCATAGTCTGAGGAATTCTAGCACTTGGTCTCCAGCTGGCATTCTGCTGCAGAGGGTTAGGAGGTGTGGCCTTGCTGAAGGGGCTGGGTCACAGAGATGGGCTCTGAGAAGTTAAAGTCTCATCTCACTGCTTTAGGTTTCCTACTCACAGTTGAGATGTGACCTCTCAGCTTCCTGGCACCATGCCTGCCCACCTTAGTGGGCTCATTCCTCTGTAACCACAAGCCAATAACTCTCTCTCTTCTATAAACTGTTTTTGGTCAAAGTGTTTTCATCACAGCCACAGAAAACTAACACAACATGGATGACATTTCTCTCATTATTTCAAATCTCAAATTTTCTAAAATCAAGAAATAAGATTTAGGCTACAACCAGTTTCTAAAATCTTAACCCTCTTCACTCTCTTTAATCTATGATTTTTTAACCTTAGTGTGCTAGTATCCTTGTTACTGCCCTTTGTGCTCAGGCCATTGAGCATGTCTCTTCATCCTGAACATCCTTCCACCAACATGAACCCTGCATATGCACCTTTTATCTGGAAAATGTTCAGGCCCTTTTGCCCCACCCCCACCCCTTTATTCTGGCTTTAACCTGTGCTTGTCAACATTCTATTCATTCTTTATAATTTAATTCACATTTCTCTAAAAATTTATATTTATTTTCTATGACAGCATCACAATATTATGCTTTCATTGTCTAGTTACCTGACCCATTCTTGCCTCTGCCTCAGATCCTCAGATTGCAGTTTTATTTATTTATTTATTTTTGCTTCAGGATAGGTAGGAACTATTCCCATATTTAAGCTTACTTTTTTATCTAAGAAATCATAATGCAAAAAGAAAATACATATGTTGGATGGACATGGAGGTACATGCTTTCTAATAGCAAAGGCAGGAAGGAGACTCACTGAAAGTTCAAGGCCAACTTGATCTATATAGTAAGTTCCAGGGTAGGTGGGGTATGTAGCAAGGCCCTGACTAAGTAAGTCCATGCTGACTTTGGAACTTGAAATTGTGTGTCTCTGATGATAGAAGCACCTTCTATTTTTTACATAAATAAGTTAAACTATAAAACACACACACAGAAAGAGAGAGCGAGAACAGCCAAACACTCATAACATACAATAAACTTTAACAACAAAAGGCTATACTTCTTTGTCTTGCACAGACTAATCATTGCATTTGTTTTAGACATTAAAAATGCTATGGGGCTGGAGAGATGGCTCAGAGGTTAAGAGCACTGACTGTTCTTCCAGAGGACCTGAGTTCAATTCCCAGCAAAACCATATGGTGGCTCACAACCATCTATGATGAGGTTTGGTGCCCTCTTCTGTAAAACTGTATGCATAATAAATAAATAAAATCTTTTAAAAAAATGCTGTACCTTTAGGAATCATGTCAATTATGTCCTTTGGTGTGAAGACCATATTGTATTCTTTTTTATTCTTTGTCCTTAGCATAGGGCATGGTACTAAATACCAATAAATGGTGTTCAAATGAAATGGACTTCAGCCTTTCCCAAATCATTGTGTTGTCTTCTGATCATGAGAAGACTGCATGGCAGACTTAGTGTAGGTACATGCCCAGTGCTGGAATTGCTGGATCATATGTGTTGTGAATTTGCTTTTTATTAGGGGAGAAACCTTCGTTACTTCCTGTTGTGACTAGATCATTTACTATACACACATAGAATCCCAGTTTTCTCACATCCTCACCTACACCATTTTCTGTTTTTAATAATAGCAGTCTTAAAGTTGTGCTCTTGAGTGGTATTGATCTACAATGTTTATATTGATTAATGATGTTAAACATCTTTTCATGTGCTTATTGGCCATTTACATTTCTCTGGATCAGAGTTTCTCAACCAGTATGTCGCTACCCCTTGAGATTGAATAATTCTTGCACAGGGGCCACCTAATCATCAGAAAACAATTCATAACAATAGCAGAATCTTAGTTATGAAGTAACAACAAAGATAATTTTATGGTCTGGGTCACCACAACCATGAGGAACTGTATTAAAGGGTCGCAATATTAGGAAGGTTGAGAACCATTGCTATAGATGAGTGTTTAATCAGATCCTTTGTTCTTTGCTCTTGGGTGTATTTTGTTATTGAGTCAAAGTGGTTCTTTATGTGTCAGATGCTCTTTACAGACATTTCCTGGCACTATATAGGCTTCTGTGTAACTCCAACAGTATTCTTTGATACAATAAAGTTTATTTTATGTCTAATATAGACCTTGCAATACTATATAATATCTCTCTCCATATATATAATTTTATTTTAAATCTATATATGCATGTGTGAGAGATGTGTAGGTATATGCATGTGATTACAGTGCTTATGAAGACTAGAAGACAGTCTAAGATTCACCTGGAAATGGAGTTACAGGTGGTTTTGAACCACCCAATGTGGCTGCTGGGAACTAAACTTGGATTCTCTGAAAGAACACTACATACCCCTAACTACTGAGCTGAGTCTCCAGCCCAATATTTATGTTTTTATTTTAATTCAGAAATAATCCTAATGCATCACTGTGCTTAAGTTGATGATCTGTAAATTAGGTTTGCTTTAAAGTTTTCAGCTACAAAGTCTAGAATTCAAGAACTCCAAATGTAACTGTGAACATTCCCATGCTCAAGTTTTGTCAGAGGAGACAAGGGGAGCTGCAAAAACACGCTACTACCCACCATTGTCCTTGGATTTAGAATCGTGACACTTCTACACTGGGCCTTTGAATACTGCTAATTTTCAGCAAGACAGAGATGAAAGAAATTACTTGCAGGACAATAATATGAGCAGTTCTGTTCCTGAACTTAGCTAGGAGCTGTTCCAAGCCCTGATGAGATGAATGAGAGAAAGTGAGTCTGAAAGAAGACTCAGGAAGGGTGTTCACAAGAATGCAGGAGGCACCCTGGGCTGCAGGATCATGCTGGACTTGGTGCAGTCAGCTGCATCACTGAGGCAGCAATGAGGAAAGCACACAAGCCATGGTGAGGAAGAGCTCCTGGGTTACATGGTCTCTGGATTGTGTCTGTCATTTGGCTAATAATCAGTCCTGGAAAGCTCTGAAGATTGCCTTTGCCATTTTGTCTCTTTACCTCCTCATCCTCTAGCCCTTTAGCTCTGTGATTTATTTTTAGTTCAAGAACTTTCTTCCACAGGTTATCATTAGGTCATGAAGTCACATGGGTTGTGTTGTGCTGTCACTGTGTGTCCTTTGCACAGAGATAGTGGATGGGTCCATTTGAAAGGCCTACATTAGAACTTTGTTGAGTCATTGCCATAGCCTGTCCCGCGCTACCGTCTCGCCAGCAAGAACGAGGCGGCACACGTAGGATCCTTCTGCAGAAAAGCTTTAATGTGTCTTGAGAGGGAGAGCATAAGCTTACAAGGCAGAGACCCCAAACGGCTAAAACCCATCCCTTATATAGGAAACTGACCCCCGCCTAGACGTGTCAGACTCAGATTGGCTGTAGCTCAATCGGGCGAGGTGACGCCATGGGAGAGGCAGAGCACAAGGAGTGGAAATTCCCCCTGCACCTGCGCAGTCTACTTATTTACACATTAGAGCACAGGATGTCGATGCCATCTTGGAATGGCAGCAGTGAGTGAGGCTTCTCACAATAGCCTCCCAACAAAGGGTTAGTTTATGTTTTTTTTAACAAAAGTTCAGATGGGAGAAGGTCACTTAGAGGACATGTGAGACTCCTTCCTCAATTATTCTGGATTATGAAACAACTTCAAAGGCATGAGTCAATAATATATTTTAGTTCTAAACAATACTACCTGGTCACTATAGTTCAGTGACAGCATGTCCACCGGGTTAACACAAATGGGAATTAATAATGGATCATTCATGCACATATGTAGGAGTACTTAAAGGGTATGCATGGGTATATTAACCACAGTCTATCTAGCCTTTTGCCATGACTTCCTGCTTACTCAGTCTGTGACTTTTGATGAATGATCCATTTGGAATGAACTCTTTGTGGCCTTTCAGACACACCAAGCTTATAGATTCCCCCTGCCCAAGCTATTGTAGAATCACTCACTGGCCTTTGTTCTGAGTGATTTATCTGATAGTTTATGTTAAAAGAAAGGAATCTGGGAGGAGGTAGCACCACCACTTCAGATGCTGAGGTAGAATGGCGTCTGGTCCCAAGTTCTCATCCTTGTTAACCCTGGGAACTATATGATGTCAGATAAGCCCCTTAAATTCATCTTCCTTCAATTCATTCTTTATTGCAAAGAGAAATTGTATGGTTCTAATTATATGTTGCTGTGAAGGTCCCATTTCAACTTCATTTTATATGTCACTGATATTTTCTGTTTGCAAGCTGAAAATTGGGATGCTGTAGTCACAAAAGGATTATTTCTGTTCAAGTTCCAGTTAAAGTTCAAAGAAACATAAAACCTAAGTCCCTGTCTCAAAAAACCTGCCTCATTTTATAGTCAATACTCAGCCAGTCAAAAGCTCAAGAGCAACAGATATAGCACCTTCGATTTCTATTAGTGCTTTTCTTTTAACAAACAATCACATAAATCCTCAAGTATAATTATGAAAGTAACATTTTGCTTTTCAACCAAATATTGACATTTTATTCCCTTCAAACTTTGTGAGGGAAAAGAACATTTGAAGTTTCAAACATTTCAAAAAGACTAAATAAAGCATTTACATGAAATCCTTAACAATACCAGTCTAAAATTAGCAGTGCTGGACACACAGAAACAAGGAAAGCAGTTGTTAGTTCTGCAGGAAGGGTGGGAGAATTAACAGATGTGGAATCAAAGCAGATATGGGGAGGGAGGAAGCTTTCTTTTTCCTTAGTGCACCCTCAGATGTTCGAACACTCAGATGCCTGAGGGAGTTATTAGATAGGCTTGGGCAGCATTGCAGAATGCCCTTGCTTGGATAGTAGGGCACTGCCATTGTGAAAAGGGAGATGTCAGAACCCCTTCTGTTGAGAAATCATCTAAAGTGGTTATTATATTTTATGGCCAGTTCTCCTAGACATGGAGTGAAGCTATTCTGTACTTCGGGACAGATAGTTATAGGAAACTGTTTCTTTGGAATTATTTTCATTCTAGTTAAAGATGCTGTGGGGGTCTTTTTCTTCCCCACAAGAACTTTAGGCCACCTCTGGAAGGAGTGACCTGGGACAGAGGAAGAGTAAGTGCACTGCTGACTGGCCAGTTTCTCACCTCCCCTTTACCCAGAGACAATCAGACACAGCACAGAGTCAAGTCGAAGCAAGAACTCTTCTTTATTGAAAGGCAGCAAGCACTTTTACAGTATAAGGCACAAGAATAGAGGGAAGGTTCCCTTCCCTAGACCAATCATCTAAAAGGCCACTCAACCATGCCTCTAGGCACCTAGGATTTTCAACAGTGTCCACAAGACAATCATGTCCCTTTGTCATCTTTCCTGATTCTAGGGGCCAATCCTCTTTTCTTGTAAACAACTTGATCTCAGCCCATCTTATTTCCCCTCAGGGCCATCTTGGCAGCCACGAGGCTCCTACAAGATACCAAGTAAGAACTGCAAGACTTTTGAGAAAGACAATTTTTTTCTGCCTATGACAACAAAATAAGACCAGTGGATCTATTATGTCATAGACAAACCCCAGTGTCTTAGGGTTTCTATTGCTATGAAGAGACACCGTGACTCTGACAACTCTTATAAAGAAAAACATTTAATTGGGACTGGCTTACAGTTCAGAGGTTTAGTCATTGTCATCATGGCAAGAAGCATGGCTGCACGCAGGCAAACATGATGCTGGAGAGGGACTGAGAGTTCTACATCTGGATCCTCAGACAGCAGGAAAGAAGAGTGTGCCACTGGGCCTTACTTGAACTCCTGAAATCTCGAAGCCCACTCCCAGTTGCACACTTTGTCCAACAAGGCCACATCTCCTAATAGCACCACTCCCTATGAACCTATGAGGGCCATTTTCATTTAAACCACTATATTCTACTCCCTGGCCCCCATAGGCTTGTAGCCATATTATAATGCAACTTCAAAAGTCCCCATAGTCTATAACCACACTTTAAAGGTCCAACATTCAACGTCTTTTCAGAGGCCTCTGACAGTCTTATAACTCTTATAAAATCAAAATGAAAAAGCAGATCACATACTTCCAACATGTAATGACACAAGATATACCTTACCATTCCAAAAAGAAGGTGAGGGAGCATAGTGAGGACGCAAGGCCAAAACCCAACCAGACAGCCTCCAAACTCTGCGTCTCCATGTCAGATGTCAAAAATCCTATTCATATCTCCAATTCCTTTTAGTTTTATTGATTATAACATACTTCTTTCTTGTGGAATGGCTTTGCTCCTGTTAGCAGCTTTCCTAGGCAGGTATCCCACGGCTCTGGCATCTCTGACATCTTGAGGTCTCAAAGCAATCCAGGTTTCACCTTACAGCTTCACACAATGGCCTATCTAGGCCTCCAGTCAGGGACACCCCTGACACATGCCTGGCCTCAGTAGTTTTCTTTAGTCTCAGAGCTCAGAGGGAAATCCTATTACCCCTTTCTCCTATCTTTTACTCTAAGGCCTGAACCACGTGGTCAAATCTGACAAGTTCTGCTGCATGCTGGTACTAGAACATGGCCCCCTTGTTCAATTACACCTTCACCAGCTTTCTGTTTTGGTTGTTCTGGAACTCACTCTGTAGACCAAGCTGGCCCTAAACTAGGATACCTGCCCGCTTTTCCTTTTCTAGTGCTGAGATTCTAATATGCCACCATGCCTAACCCTAAGCTTTTCTTTGATTTCTTTTCAAAAATTGGAAGCTTAGCTGGATAGGGTGCTGCTCTGAGGTCACCACTCCCTTTACTCCACTTAGTATCAGGATTTTCTTTAATCTTTTTATACATGCTGGAGCACCTCTTCTTCTCCAACTGTATATATTTTGCATTGTTTTCTTGCTCATCTTACTCCTTTTTATTATAAATGTGCAAAAGCTGGCCACTAATAGCCACACATCACAGTCAGTGCGTTTGGAAATGTCTACCAAATCCGTAATTCTTCAATTTAGCCTCAGGCACATTTTTGCATGAGGGCAGAAAGCAGCTCATTCTTTGCCAAAATATCGCAAGAATGATCTCCATGTCACATATTTAATATTCTTCTCTGAGACCTCTTGAGCCAGGTTCTGAGAGTTCAAATCACCCTCAGTTGTTTTCCATGTTTCTACTATTGTGGCCCATTAAGTTCTACTTAAAGCATTCAGCAGCTTTTCTAGTCCAAAGTCCTAAAGTCCACATTCCTCCAAAGAAAAGCATGGTCAGGCCTGTCACAGCAGTACCCCTCTCCTGGTACCAACTGCTCTCTTAGTTAGAGTTTTTATTGCTACGAAGAGACACCATGACCATTGGTATTTTTTTGAGCATGGGAGACATACACACATTCACTGCCAGGTGCCACAAGAGAGTTTATTTCAGGGAGTTTGGATATGGGGGGTGGGGGGAGGGGAGAAGAAAGGAGAGGAAAGAAGGAAAGGGGAAGAAGAGAAGGGATCAGGTGTCACACCTTGTTTCTTTTTAAGAGAGCAGGTGGGCACATATCCTCATAGCCATGCCTAGGGGTGTGCTGTGCTGTACTGTGCCACGTTGGGTCCACCATGTGGCATGCACTGTGCTGCATGTCTGGAACACACAACAACCCTTATTAAGGAAAATATTTAATTGAGGTGGTAGCTTACAGTTCACAGGTTTAGTCCATTATTATTATTATAGTGGGAAGCATGGTGGAGTGCAGACAGACCTGGTGCTGGAGAGATATTGAGAGTTCTACATCTGGATCCACAGACAGCAGGAAAAAAGGATGAGGTTGAGCCTCA
>PVIH01023212.1:0-12654 GCA_004025045.1 Sigmodon hispidus
CCCTCACTGGGGGATTCTAGGCAGGGGCTCTACCACTGAGCCACACTCTTACATTTGTTTGTTTCAGAAAGTGTCTCTCTGAGCAGCCCTGGCTGCCCTGAAACTAGCTCTGTAGACCAGACTGGCCTCAAACTCACAGAGACCTGCCTGCCAGTTTTATTGACTGTACTGCACAGGGCTGGGTGTTAACAGAGTGCTAGCCAAAGGTCCTACAGTCAAGCCTGATGAACCAAGTTCAATTCCCAGGATTCGCGTGGTCGTAGGAAAGTACAGACTTCTGCTGGCCATCCTCTGACTTCCATATCGCTAATAACATGGGAGTCCATAGAATACTGGCGTCCATAGATGCTAGAATTAAAGGCATCTACTCCCTTACCTGGCTCTTTTGAATTTTTCTGCATAGCTGAGGCTGACCTTGAGATCCCAATACTCCTGACTCAGCCTCTGAAGGATTTAAAAGCCTTTATCCCCATTTTTTAAGCCTAAGTACATTCCATTCTATATTTGAGATACACTTATTATTATTATTTTAAATATTTATTTTTATTATTTAAAAAATATATTTTATGGGGCTGGAATTTTGGCTCAAAAGTTAAGAGCACAGACTGTTCTTCCAGAGTACTGGGGTTCAATTCCCAGCACCCTCATGGCAGCTTACAACTGTCTGTAACTCCAGTTCCTTCACATTAATGCACATAAAATAAATTTTTAAAAAATATTTTATGTGTATGAGTGTTTGCCTGTATGTACGTGCACCATCTGTGTATAGTGCCCACAGAAGCCAGCAGAGGGCATCAGATCCCCTAGACTGAAATTGCAGATAGTTGTGAGCTGTCATGTGGGTACTGGCAGTTAAAACTGGGTCCCATGGAAGATTAGTTAGTGTTCTTAACTACTGAATCTCTCTCCGGCACCTATTTTACTTCATTATATGCATATGTCTGTCTTTGTGTGGGTTTATGCTTGTGAGGGCAGATGCCCTCAAAGGCCCAGATGTCATATCCCGCTGGAGCTGAAATGTCAGGTGATTGTGAGATGCCCAGTATGTACACCGGGAAACCTAACTCTGGTCCTCTGTAAGAAAGAATAGGCTCTTCCCAGTGGAGCCATCTCTCCAGACCCTTCTACTTCATACTGTATTTGCTATTTATCTGAAATTCATGTGGAATGAATAGGTCATTCTCTATTAACTAAGAACATTGCTGTTCTTACATGGGCCCGACCTAGGTTCGGTTCCCAACACCCACCTGTCCAGGGGATTCAATGGCCTCCTGTTACCCAAGCGCACCAGGCACACAAGTAATACACAGACACACATGAAGTCGATCACACAAACACACAGAATAAAAACAGAAGAATCTTTAAAAAATAAATAGCAAGTCAGGTGGTAGTGGTACATGCCTTTAATCCCACCACTCAGGAGGCAGAGACAGGTGGGTCTCCCTGAGTTCAAGGCCAGCCTGGTCTACAGAACAAATTCCAGAACAGCCAAAGCTGTTACATGGAGAAACTCTGTCTTGAAAAACAAAAACAGGGCTGGAGAGATTGCTCAGTGGTTGAGAGCACTGACTGCTCTTCCCGAGGACCTGAGTTCAATTCCCAGTACCCACATGACAGCTAACAACTGTCTGTAATTCCAAGATCTGACACCCTTACACAGTTATACATGCAGGCAAAACACCAATTCACATAAAAAATAAAATAAATATTTAAAAAACAAAACAAAAACAAAAAAAAAAACTAAAAGAGCTGGCATTCCTAAGGGAAGACAAGTCCAGAAAATGAGTCTCTCATCCAGAGTTGAAGAGATGCTCTGCTTGATGGTGACACGTCACTGCTGGGCCTGCCTCTGGGCTATTTAGTAAGATCTTGTGGCCAAGAAAGATCAAGGTGAAGACGCCTTGATGATGTGAGGGTGTAAGGTGTACCAGCCTTCAACCTGGCTGGTGGTTTTCTGTGAAGGATTTTATTTTCTTGTTTGGTTTGGTTTGATTTGGTTCTGAGACAAGGTTTCATGAAGCCTCGGCTGGCCTGAGAGCTCCTATCTAACCAAAAGTAACCTTGAACTTCTGATCCTTCTTTCTGACCCCTCCCCCAACACTGGAGCTGGGGATGGAACACCGTGCTTCCTGTACATCAAGCAAACACTCTACCAATGTCTCCATATCCAGCCCAGCCTTGAACTTGCTACAGTATTCAGGCTGGCACACATGTTGGGGACCTTCCTTCTAAACCCATCCTCCTTCCACGTACCTCCCAGGAACAGCTACGGCTCTATGAAGCCATGAACTCCACATTTGAGCTGTGCAAGATCTGCACCGAGAGAGACAAGGACGTGAGGGTCGAGCCATGCGGGCACCTTCTCTGCAGCCGCTGCCTGGCTGCCTGGCAGGTGGGGCTGCCAATCTACCCTCTTCCTGCCCCCCCCCCATCCTCCTAAAAGCCTCATCTGGATCTCGGCGGGAGAAGGGGGGCCCTCATCAAGCATATGAGGAAACAAAGTTCTAGAGAGACGAAGGTCTGGTCAGGCCACTCAGGGCCCTGGCTATCTAGCTGATGCCTCTGTACCCATCTCACCCTGAGTTCCAGCCTCCATTTCTCCCTGAGCAGCTACATAATGGGTTTTAGAAAGGGTTCCTTTCTCCCTTGCAACAGGCTATGTGAAGTCAATAGCGTTCACTTATTGGACCTTGACCTCAGCCTCTAATGGCTAGAACTAAATAGTGCATCATCAGTAGTACAGCGAGGGGCCAGTCCTTCCGAGACCTCAGCGAAGATCTGCTCAGCAGCAGCTCCTGGGTTCAGAGCAGGCCAGCCCCATCCCAACGTACTCTGCCAGCATCCATCTCCCCAACCACCCATTGCAGAGTTCGGTTCTCTCCCGCCTTTTCTCCCCACATCACTTTGTTGAAGGTCATTTGAAGTCAGAAGGGACACCTGAAGGCAGCAGGGTAACTCATATTCTCCTTCTTTGTTCCCAGCAGTCAGACAGCCAGACCTGTCCCTTCTGCCGCCGTCTGATTAAAGGCCGAGAGGCTGTGAGTATCTGTCAGGCACAAGAGAGGTCAGTGGAGGTCAGGACCTCTGCAGAGGACTCAAGAGACAACCATCCCCAGGAGGCTGCACAGTGGAAGCTGGAGCCGGTGAGCAGGGCCAAGAAGGACCAGGAGACGTCGTTCCCAGGGTCTGATGGAGGAAGGCTTGTTCCCTGTGTCTGATGGAGGAGGGTTAATGCCTAGAATCTTGGTCTAAGAGAGGGGGCTGGGACCTAGACTCTGGGTTTGAGAGAGAAGGATCTAGAACAGAATTCTTAGATGTTGAAGTTCAGAGTGTCTGCCCAGGTGAGTCTAACCTGGTTTTCTCTTGGCAATGTGGCCTCAGGGTGTGACCCTGTACCTGCTGGGTATACTCTGCCCAGCGCCTCCTGCTGGCCACTAGTAAAAGCACATGTAGGTATGAGGATCATAGCCCAGTCCACCTCCTCTGTCTCCTTCAGGTGACTCATTCTGCTCCCCCACTAACCCCTGAGGATCCATCCCCAAGGAGACCTCAAAACAAAGGCCGGCTGACAGTGGTGAGTGAGGTCTGAGGTGGGTGGCTGGGGTCTCCCTCAACCCCCATGTGACCAGAGTATGGGGTCACAGCGACGGGCTCATCCTTAGCACAAATACTTAGGATGTCCTGCCTCTGTTTTATCTTTATTTTTTATTTTAAAATATTTTATGTCAATACGCTTTTTGGCTGCCTCTCTGCCAATGCACCATGAGCATGTGGTACCTGAGGATGGCTGTGAGCTGCCCTGTGGGAACTGGGTATTGAACCTGGGTCCTCTGCAAGATCAGCCAGTGCTCCTAACTTCTGAGCCGCCTCTCCAGTTCCCCCTCCTATCCCCCGTCTCTCCTTTTGGAGGCAGGCTCCCGGTATGACATCCATGCTGGCTTAACCCTTTAACATCCTGCCTCAGCCTCCATAATGCCCCAGTGAGTGCATTACCCAGTGCTCAGCCCGGCTCCCACATGCCCATTGCTTAAATAAGCTATTTGTCTTTCTCCTTCTCTCTCCCATTGCACACCCCCTGGATCTGAGACCCCCCCCCAACGGGGATGACAGCTGTCCCAGCGGCCTAGCTGAGCACACACTGGCTCCGATCAATATCCAGCCAACTTCAAACAAACAGCTCAGGAAATCCGGGAACGTTATTCTAGCACAGCAAGCCAGCAGGAAGGGGGGTCAGAGAGCCCAAGGAGGGAGGCTAAAAACAGTTCTGGACCCATAGCCAAAGGCAAATGGAAACATTAGGAGGCTCTCAGCTAGCTCCCTGAAGACATGAAGGGGCCTGAGCCAGGATGACAGTCTGCCGGTCACCGCAGCCAGATGGGTGCACCTTGGCCGGGGCGGCGCCCTCTATCTGGCAAGAATCCTTCCCCGCTCCCTGCTCACATTCCTGTCAACTCTCCACTCCTTTGCTCCCCCAACACACCAGGGAAAAGAAAGCCTGAGCTTGGCCGGAACAGGAACTGTGACTATACTTTTGAAAACAGTTCAAATGTACATGGCTTTTGTTATGCCCTTTGCCCCTCTCTCTTACTATTATTTTTTTATTTAAGATTTATTTATTTTTAGGCCAGACGTGGTGGCACAGGTCTTTAATCTCAGCACTTAGAAGGCAGAAGTGGGTGGATCTCATGAGTTCCTGGTCTACAAAGGGAGTTTCAGGACAGACAGAACTACATAGAGAGATCCTGTTCGTTTGTTTGTTTTTTTTTAAAGATGTATTTATTTATTATGTGTACAGTATACAGAAGAGGGCACTAGATCTCATTACAGATGGTTGTGAGCCACCATGTGGTTGCTGGAATTGAACTCAGGACCTCTGGAAGAGCAGCCAGTGCTCTTAACCTCTAAGCCATTTCTCTAGCCCCCTGTTTGTTTGTTTTTAAAAGATGTATTTATTTATGGTTGTTTTGCCTCTGTGTGTGTGTGTGTGTGTGTGTGTGTGTGTGTGTGTGTGTGTGTGCCTGGTGCCCAGAAGAGGGTGTTAGATCCCCTAGAATTGAAATTACAAACCATTCTCTTTTTTTTAAAACTTTTATTTATTTATTTATTTGCCTTGGTGTTTGCCTGGAACTGGAACTACAGACAGTTGTTAGCTGCCATGTGGGTGCTGGGAATCGAACCCGGGTCCTCTGGAAGAGCAGATGGTGCTCTTAACCGCTGAGCCATCTCTCCAGCCCCTACAAACCATTCTTATGCCACCATGTGAGTGCTGGAAACTGAACCCCAGTCCTCAGTGGCTGCTCAACCACCAAGCCATCTTTTCAGGCCCATTATTTTACCTTATTTTGAGTCTCACTATGTAGACCAGGCTGGTCTACAACTCACAGAGATCCACCTGCCTCTGCCTCCCTAGTGCTGGTTTAAAGGCATGAGCCATGGCACCTGGCATCTCTCATTTTATGTGTGCCTGTGTAGGTCTGAATTTATGTTGTGTAGCTTGTACATACAGGTGTGTACAGTGTCTACAAAGGCCAGAGGGCGTCAGATCCCCCGAACTGGAGTTACAGATGGTTGTGAGCACCTTGTGGGTTCTGGGAACTGACTCTGGCTCTAAATCAATGAACCATCTCTCCTGCACACCCCCCCCCATTTTTATTTTTAGGTTCTAAAGTTTGAACACACTTATTGAGTGTTGAGGTTCTTGTATGTTGTATATTGAGGTTGAGTCTTGTATGTTCTAAATAAGTATACCACTGAGCCACATGCCCAGCTCTTCCCTGGAGCACTCTGGGAAGGTGTTACCACTGAACCACACCCATAGCCCCTTCCCCCTCTTTTAAATGGGGCTCATGGCATCTTCACAAACTCCATTAATGTGACAGCCAAGTATCCAGAGGAGATGCAGAGACTCAACTCACAGGGGATGGATTTAAATCTGGAGCCCAGATCTCTGGCTCCTGATTACAGAGCGAGCCTATGAACCTCATGAGTGGTCTGTGGTCTGTACAGTGTGGGAAGTGCCTGTCCCTACCACCAAGGGCCACTCTGGGTGAGATGGCTCCTCATTTATAGGTGTAGTTACCATGATGAAGATTATTATACAGTCCTTTTTGACTGTGTGCTTTCCAGGCAGGATCTCGATACATAAAGCCTTAATTCTGAATTCAAGATCCTCTTGCCTCAGCTTTCCCAGTCCTGTTAATGTGGGTCTAAGCTACCAAGCCTCGTCCTTCCAATAGGCCAGCAAGCCCCGCCCACCACAGCATCTACATCGGAACCCTTTTACCCCCTTGGCTTCCAGCCTTCATTCCAGTCTCCCAGAGGCCTTTGCAGCTGCCTGCACTCTCTGGCCAACAATGTTACTCTCTTCTTGAAAGAACTCAGAACATCTGAGCTGTTTAGTCGCTTGGGTCTGACTGATTGGGTTGGTCTCTCCTCCCTCCATCTCACCCCAACTAGTGTGAGGATCCTTCTCATTTCTCCATGTATGTCAGTTCTGTAGGAACAGAGATGTGTTTGTCATTCATGGCTGTGTCCCCAAAGCCTAGAACAATGTTCCAGAAATGTTTGTGGCATGAGTGAATGAGATTTTTGCGATGGGACCTCATGTAGTTCAGGCTTGCATCAAATTGGCCATGTAGTCAAGGATGGCTTCCCGCTTTCTCTTTTTTGGTTTTAAGTTTTGTTTGGTTGGTTTTTTGGTTTGTTGTTTGTTAGTTTGTTTGTTTTAGGGAGGAGTGTTTGGTTTGTTTTTAAAAACAATTTCTCTCTGTATAGCCCTGACTGTCCTGGAATTCATTCTGTAGACCAGGCTAGCCTCCAACCCACAGAGATCTGCCTGCCTCTGCCTCCTGAGTGCTGGGATTAAAGTTGTGCACCAACATCACTCAGCTGGTTTTGGTTTTGGAGACAAGGTTTCTCTGGCCCTGGCTCTCCTGAAACCAAGCTGGTCTAGAAGTCAGTGATCTACTTGCCTCTGCCACCAAAGAAAGCTAGCCTCGAACTCACAGATCCACACATAAGCCCACTTGGGAGATTTCTGTTTTCTTTTAAAGTTTACTTTTACTGTGTGTGTGTGTGTGTGTGTGTGTATGTGTGTGTGTGTGTGTGTTTGATGTGTGTGTCTGTGAGTAAAGTTCTCCGGTTCTGAGATGAGGTCAGAGGGTGACTTTTAGGGGTCCATCCCCTCTTTCCATCGTGGGTTCCGAGGATTGACCAGAGGTCATCTGTGGCAAGCACTTTTTCCTGCTGAGCTATCTTGCCAGCCCATTCTGGGATATTTCTTCCATGCAATAGAGAAGGATGTTTGTTTATTACAGGCTATTGTTGTTTTAAGATTTTATTTTTATTTTATGTGAATTGGTGTTTTGTCTGCATGTAAGGGTGTAAGGGTGTCAGATCTTGGAATTACAGACAGGTGTGAGCTGCCATGTGGATGCTGGGAGTTGAACCTAGTCCTCTGGAAGAACAGCCAGTGCTCCTAACCACCGAGTCATCTCTCCGGCTCCTATATTTTATTTTTAATCATGTATGTGTGCTTCTGCCTCAGTGCAGTTACAGAGGTCAGAAGGCAATTTGCAAACAGCTCACTTCTCTCCTTCTGGCCGATGGTCCCTGGGGATGGAGCTCAGGTCACGAGGTTTGACAGCAACGCCTTTAAACACCGAGCCATCTCACTGGTCCAAGGAAACTGTTCCCCTTCCTTCCTTCCAGGCATCCCTTACCCTGCCCAGACTCCGAGCTCCACTTGCTTTACCAAAAATGGCTTCAGTCCTGTGGGAAGTCACAGTCAGGCCCCAACCCAGAGAGGGGGCCACAGAGTAAGTAGAGAGGCCCTTTATACGACTACGAGACCTCAATGTCTTCGATGGGTGGACAGAGGGGGAAAGACTGGTTCTCACTAAACCAACACTGCTTAATGACTCTCAATGGCAGAAGTTCCTGAAAAGAAATGTACCCCTCCAGCTGGCCCTCTGTGACCCCAGTTGTATCCAAGACCCAGAGGTCAGGTGAGTCCAGCTTCCCTTTCCTGGCTGTGCTCAATCTCAGATGTCACTATCAGCAAAGCATTCAAGAGCCTGTCTCAAAAACAGGGGGTGAGGACAGTCCAGCGATGTGGCTCTTGGTTGAGTGCTTGCCTATCGGGAAGTCCTGGGTTCAGTCCTCAGCACTTTGTAAAATGAATTATGACAAATGTCTGTAATCACAGGATGTGGAAGCTGAAGGATCAGGAATTCAAGGTCATCCTTAGTTGTGTAATGAATTCCAAGTCAGCCTGGGCTACATCAGACTTGACATTATATTATGATCATTATCGTTGCTATTATTATTATTATTATTAATCTTTTTATTCTTTGTTTAATAATTTATTTTATTTTATGTGCATTGGTGTTTTGCCCACTTGTATGTCTGTGTGAGGGAGGGTGTCAGGTCCCCTAGAACCAGAGTTACAGACAGTTGTGAGCTGCCCTGTAGGTGCTGGGAATTGAACCCAAGTCCTCTGGAAGAGCAGTTCGTGCTCTTAACCATTGAGCCACCTCTCCAGCCCCCAAAATCTTATTCTCTTTAAATTACAGTTATGTATTTACTTTGTGGTGGGGGATATGGCACATGCCACGGTATATGTAGGTTGTCAGAGGACAGCTTCCAGGAAAACATTCTCCCCTTCCACCATGTGGGTTCTAGAAATGAAATTCCAGTCATCGGGTCTGCAGCCAGTTCCTGCTGAGCTGTCTAGCTGGCTCTCTGTCTTTAAAAAACTAATAAGGGTTGGGAGATATTGCTCAACAGTTAAGAGAGTACTGCTATTATGGAAGACTTAGTTTAGTTCCCAGCTAACAATTACTTTTAACTTCGGCTCCAAGGGAATACATCGCCTTCTGGCCTCCTCAGGCATTACACTCACGAGCGCATATATACACACACACACACACATCAATTAAAAATAAACTACCTTTCTTTCTTTTGAGACAGGGTTTCTCTTTATAGCCCTGGCTGTCCTAGAACTCACTCTGTAGAGCAGGCTGGTCTCAAATTCAGAGAAATGCCTGCTTCTGCCTCCTGAGTGCTGAGATTAAATGTTCCATCACTGCCTAGCTAATCAACAACTTTAAAAAAAAAATAAAACATAAATAAACCAAGTGGAAGTAGCTCATGCCTTTAATCCCAGTGCTTGGGAGGCAGAGGCAAGTGGATCTCTATAAGTCTGAGGTCATCCTGGTCTACAAAGCGAGTTAAAACAGGGCTGGAGAGATGGCTCAGAGGTTAAGAGCACTGACTGTTCTTCCAGAGGTTCTGAGTTCAATTCCCAGCAACCACATGGTGGCTCATAACCATCTATAATGACATCTGGTGCCCTCTTCTGTACACTGTACACATAATAAATAAATAAATCTTAAAAACAAAACAAAGGGACTGGAGAGATGACTCAGTGACTAAGAGGACCAAAGGACCTAGGGTCAATTCCCAGCACCCACATGGCATCTCACAACTTGAAGTTACATGTCTGTAATTCTAAGATGTGACACCCTCATAGACATACGTGCAGGCAAAACACCAGTGCATATAAAATGAAAATGAAACAAAAACCATAAATAATACATAAGTAAATACAAACTCTAAAACGCTTTTCTTCTGCAGAACAGGGCACGTGGACTGGAGGAGGGAAGCCCTGAGGCTGGAGGGGGTGATGCAGCTGAAATAAATTGAATACTGGCCCTTTAATTGCTGTGTGTGTGGGAAATCAGCAATGCCATGGGGGTGGGACAGCTTGTCGCTGGGGTAGGGTAGTCTCCAGTGCTGACCCATGCCTTTCCCCCATGAACTCTGAAACCCTGCATCCCTACCCTCAGATCGTCCCACCCAACGGTGCCTCAGTTTCTCCATCAGACATAAAGTCCTACATCCAGTCCTCTCCCCAGTCCTGTGACCACCTCTTGGGACCAAATCCAAGAACCACTGTAGGTAGACCAGCCTGCTCTACAGAGTGAGTTCTAGGACAGACAGGGCTATAAAGAAAAACCCTGTCTCAAAAGAAAGAAAGGTAGTTTATTTTTAATTGGTGTGTGTGTGTGTGTGTGTGTGTGTGTGTATGCGCTCGTGAGTGTAATGCCTGAGGAAGCCAGAAGAGGGCGATGTATTCCCCTGGAGCTGATGTTAAAAGTAATTGTTAGCTGGGAACTAAACTAAGTCTTCCATAATAGCAGTACTCTCTTAACTGCTTCATTTATTTATTTCTTTGGTAGTTAGGGGCCTGGGTTTCCACAGCTGTCCATGTCCCTCTATCCCATGTGACAATCCCCCTACCTCTCCCTTCCTCATGTAGGGATTACAGAAAACAATACCGCAGCCATCTCCCTCACATCTCCCTTCCTCTAGCCCCTTCTCCCAAACTAATGTGACCACTGGTCTATACCAACCTACAGGCTTCCCCAGCATTGAATAGACAGACTCAGGGTCCATTCGCTTTAGGTTCAACCAGCCACTGATGAGCCCCTGTCATGTGGACATTCTTCAATAGCTCCTCTCTTTCCCATTCTCCACTGGAGGGGCTGGAGAGGTGGCTCAGAGGTTAAGAACACTGACTGTTCTTCCATAGGTCCTGAGTTCGATTCCCATTCTCCACTGGACCACGTGTTCTGTGTGCCTACAGAACACTTGAGGAGGTAGGCCTGGCCTGGCCTAAGATAGACAAAGTTACTTTGGAAGGGGACATCAGGGAATTCAGGGGGAGACATCTTGCCTGACCCAGGTAATTGGGGGAGCCTTCCTGGAAGAAGTGGCATGGAAACTGAGATTGCAGAAAACCAGCGTCCCATGGGAAGGGTGCTGGAAAGCCCGACTCATAGATAAGTCACAAATAGTAGTAAGTAACAAAAGCCACCTAAGGAATACAAGGGGATTTATTGAGAGGAGTTTTTTTGGGTCAGTCACAAAATCCCAGGAGCAGCTTGGAGAGCTGAGATTGAAAAGCGATGAGTGGACCCTAGCCAGCAACGGTCACAAACTGAAACCTCTCTACAGAACCGGTTTGTTGAGGACACCACAGGTTCCCCAGTGACCAGGGCATGCTACAGTCACCTGCTGCCTGCACAGTCAATAAGGCAGGGTGTGGCTGCCCTTCTGTTCAGCACTCACTCATCACAAGTCGCTCCTTAGACTAGCGGATGACAGATGATGATAATTTAACTGCTTGAGGTTGGTGCAGGTGGAGAATGGAGGATGGGAGTCTCAGTTGAGGAATTCTGGCTCAGGGTTCTTTCAGAAGATGCAACAAAGGGGTCCCTGGAAATGAAAGTATCATTAAGCAGAACAGCACTTGCCTAGAATCCCCCAGTGAGGGGCTGGGGTGTGGCTCAGTGGTAGAGTCCCTGCCTAGAATCCCCCAGTGAGGGGCTGGGGTGTGACTCAGTGGTAGAGCCCCTGCCTAGAATCCCCCAGTGAGGGGCTGGGGTGTGGCTCAGTGGTAGAGCCCCTGCCTAGAATTCCCCAGTGTGCTGGCTAGTTTTATGTTAATTTAACATAAGCTAGAATTATTAATAGGAGGGACCCTCAACTGAAAAAATATTATCACAAGATCAAGCTTGTAATGCATTTTTCTTTTTCCTTCTTTTTTTTTTTTTTTCCTTTGAGACAAGGTTTCTCTGGGTAGCTCCAGCTATCTTGGAACTCATTCTGTAGACCAGAATAGCCTCTTACTCAGAGATATGCCTGCCTCTGCCTCCTGAGTTCTGGAATTAAAGATACCAACACCAACCTGCTGGGAATTTTCTTAATTAGTGATTGACAAGAGAGAGCCCAGTCTAGTGTGGGTGCTTCCATCCCTGGGCTGGTCAGAAAGCAACCTAAGCAAGTCATGAGAACAAGCCCGTGGGCAGCAGTCTGTGGTGATATATTGTATATTTAATAAAAGTAGTCTGAAATATCAGAGGGCAGAGCCACCCACAGAGCCAAGCCTTAAAGGTCAGGAATTGGTGATTTAGGCCTTTAATCTCTTCACCCAGGAGGCAGAGGCCCTTCTGGATCTCTGTGAGTTCAAGGCCTAACAGAACCAGGCGGTGGTGGCTCACACCTTGAATCCCAGCACTTGTGACCCCATGCTTCTGCTCCTAGTACTTGGAAAACAAAGGCTTTAATCCTAACTGGGAAAGTTGAACCAGAAAGGAAGCTAGCTGGGGGAGAAAGAAAGATAAGGCCGGAAGAAACAGAACTTTTCTCTTGGCCTACCACTTCCCTTTTTAGCTGAGATCAGAGACATTTGCGGTCTGAGGATTGGAGAGACAGGCCTAAGGAGTTGGCTAGGTGAGAATTTTCTGTGGCTTGTTCCTCTGTCTCTCTGATATTTCGGCTTACATGTGGCTCCGGGTTTTTATTATAAGACCAAATTGAATTCATGCAATAGCACCCTTCCATGGCCACTACATCAGTTTCTGTTTCCAGGCTCCAGCTCTGCTTCAGTTTCTGTCTGGACTTCCGTCAGTGATGAACAGTTGAAATGTAAACCAAATAAACCCTTTCCTCCTCAAGTTATTTTTGGTCATGGTGTTTCATCACAGCAATAGGAACTGTAACTAAGACTCCCAGTGAAGGGTGAGACACTGCTAAGTAGGAGAGTGTTCCTCTCCTCAGCATTAATGAGGCCCCATCCCAGCCCCATCC
>PVIH01023212.1:12754-25448 GCA_004025045.1 Sigmodon hispidus
AGCCACACCCCAGCCCCTCACTGGGGGATTCTAGGCAGGGGCTCTACCACTGAGCCACACCCCAGCCCCTCACTGGGGGATTCTAGGCAGGGGCTCTACCACTGAGCCACACCCCAGCCCCTCACTGGGGGATTCTAGGCAGGGGCTCTACCACTGAGCCACACCCCAGCCCCCCACTGGGGGATTCTAGGCAAGGGCTATACTGCTGAACCATGGCACCTTCCCATTTCCTCATGCAGGGAACATCATGATCCGGTTATAGATGGTCTTATAGGATGAGAAATTGATTCCTCCATCTTTAGAAATGAGGATCTGCTTCCAGCTGCCATGGCTGGAAAGCCTCGCCAAAGCTGGCTGTCTCTGCAGTATTCACTTCTAACTCAGAAGTCTGGCATGGTTTCCCCAGCTTAGGTCACCTCAGCCCCAGAGGCCGCACCATCAACACCTGTCCCTGTCAGCTTCCACAGAGGGTGTGGAACTTCCAGGCAGGGATGGGGCAGATGGGAGATGACTGACTTCTGACAGGCAGTGGGTAAAAGTGCTTGGCATCAAATCTAACCACCTGGATTGGATCCCCTGGTATACACATGGGAAGGACAGAATAGACTCCAAGAGTTTCACCACCATTGTGCTATGCCCCTATATTAATATTAATAGTAGTAAAGTCTTTTAAAATTACATAACTGAGCACCCTTTGAACAACCTTTGTGTTCACTTTTTTATTTGGGGATTTTTTTTTCTTTTTTAATATTTCATGTGGCCTAGGCTGGCCTTGAACCTACCATGTAGCCAGCCCCCTACCATGTGCTAAGGTTACATATGTATGCTACCATGCACAGCTCTTGTCTTTTGGAGTGTGTGTGTGTGTGTGTGTGTGTGTGTGCTGTGCACACAAATGTGGAGGCCAAAAGCTGAATTTGAGCATCCTTCCTTAGTCATTGTGGTGGTCTGGAAAAAATATGGCCCCCAAAAGGAATGGCACTATGAGGAGATGTGGCCTTGTTGGAGGAAGTGCATCACTCTGGGGGCGGACTTTGAGGTCTCCTCTCAAGCTTCCTTCAGTATGACAGGCAGTTGATTCTGCTACCTGGTCAGTACCATGTCTGCCTGCACCCTGTCAAGCTCCCCATCATAATGATAAAGGACTGAACTTCCGAAACTGTAAGCCAGCACCTCAATGAAATGTTTTCTTTGTAAGAGTTGCCATGGTCCTGGTGCCTCTTCACAGGAATAAAAAAAACCCTAAGACAGACATGCTTCAGGCTCTCTGACCAGCAAGCACCAGTCATTTACCTAGTGTAGCAGTTTTCTCTCAGTGAAAGCAGTCCACCCTGGAGAAGAAAGCTCCAGTTCTGTTAAGACTCAGCCAGTTAAAAAACAGAAAGGCTGGGCTGGACAGATGATGGCTCAGAGGTTAAGAGCCCTGACTGTTCTTCCAGAGGTCCTGAGTTCAGTTCCCAGCAACCACATGGTGGCTCACAGCCATCTATGATGACATCTAGTACCCTCTTCTGTATACTGTAGACATAATAAATAAATAAATCTTTTAAAAAAAAAAAAGATTAAAAAAAAAATCAGCCAGGTCACAGTGGCACATGCCTCTAATCCCATCACTCAGGAGGCACAGACAAGCAGATCTCTGTGAGTTCAAGGCCAGCCTGGCCTATAAAATGAGTTCCAGGACCAGGACACCCAGAGCTCTAACAAAGAGAAACCCTGTCTTGAAAACAAAAAAAAAAAAAAAAAAAAAAAAAAAAAAAAAAAAAAAAAAAAAAAAAAAAAAAAAAAAAAAAAAAAAAAAAAAAAAAAAAAAAAAAAAAAAAAAAAAAAAAAAAAAAAAAAAAAAAAAAAAAAAAAAAAAAAAAAAAAGAAAGAAGACTCAGGAAGTAACCAATTCACAAGTTCCCTGAAACTGACCAACTGCATAAGACTCAATCTCCATAGTAATAAAATCAGTAAAGAATGTTAAGGAGGGTAAACTCTCCAACCTGTTGAGCTGCCTACTGGCTGTGCAGGGTGCTCTGGGGTCCCAACTTTTGAAAGCCATCACCCATGTTAATGTGGGCTTTTGGTGATGCAGCTGTTCTTGAGTCATCCCTGCTCCCGTTAAGTGACCCCAATACACATATTTGTTCACTTTTCTCTCATTGGTTCTCTGTCCAGAGTGGTTAGACATTTTACATATTTTCCCAGGGATAGTGTCACATGACTCTGCCCCACAGTGCTGGGGTTACAGATATATGCTAGCAGCCCCAGCTTTTATGTGAGTGGATACTGGGGATTCGAACTCAGGTCCTTATGCTTGTGTAGCAAATACATTACCAACTGAGCATCTCTCTAGTCTCATTTGTTTTGTTTTGCTTTTTTTTTTAACTTTATTTATTGATTTGCTTTGGTGTTTGCCTGGAACTGAAACTACAGACAGTTGTTAGCTGCCATGTGGGTGCTGGGAATCGAACCCAGGTCCTCTGGAAGAGCAGACGGTGCTCTTAACCGCTGAGCCATCTCTCCAGCCCCCTTGTTTTGCTTTTTTGAGGCAGGGTTTAACTATGTAACTCAGGCCAGCCTACAACCTGCTCTGATTCTTATGGCTTTGTTATTATAGCTTGAGAGTCTTACCTTTGCTGGCCTAGAACTATTTAGATCGGGCTGACTTTGGACTTTGGGTGGTCCCGCAGTCTCTGCCTTCAAATGTATGGTATTATTGCACAGACACACACACACAACATGCACACACACCCGACACACATCACACACCATATACATACCATGCACACACACCCCACACACACCACACACCATATACATACCATGCACACACACCCCACACACACCACACACCATATACATACCATGTACACACAGAGACATACACACATATACACACACACCACACACACACTTGCCATACACATCACACACACCACTTACCGCATACATATACTCATTATATCCTATACACACCATATACTCATCACATACCACACACACCATACACTCACCACACACACCATCCTCATCACACACACACATACACATCACATATACACACCACACACCTCATATACCACACACATATACTCACCACACTGACAGCACACACATATACACACTCAGCACACATACCACACACATACATACACACAGCCCAGGCTGATTTTGAACTTCTGCTTCAATCTCCCATGCTCTGACTACAGCTGTGAGCCTAACCTGCTCTTAGTTTTTGTATTTATACTTTGTGCCCACCAGAGCTGTTTTCTTTGTTTTTTTTTTTTAAACTTTATTTATTTATTTATTTGCCTTGGTGTTTGCCTGGAACTGGAACTACAGACAGTTGTGAGCTGCCATGTGGGTGCTGGGAATCGAACTCGGGTCCTCTGGAAGAGCAGAGGGTGCTCTTAACTGCTGAGCCATCTCTCCAGCCCCCAGAGCTGTTTTCTTATATATCAGCACACATGTAACTCTGTGCACTCAACTCAAAGTGAACTCACACAACAAAGAATATCAACAGTTATTTTCTAGACCCACGTCTAGGATCAGGCAGAGTAACCATCCCTCTGAACATGCTATGGCCCTGTGTTCTGTGAGCTGTGGACTGTTGTTTTCTGTGTGAAAAGTCATGAGAAAAGACCAGTAGCTTTGGCCCCATCTGTAATCTCAGTACACAGGAGGCTGAGGCAGGAGGGTCAACAGGAGTTCAAGGCTAGGGGCTGGAGAGACCACTCAGCAGTTAAGAGTGCTGAACCAGAGGACCCAGGTTCAGTTCCCAGAACCCAGGTGGCAGCTCACAGCATTCAGTAACTCCAATTCCAGGGTCTCCTCACTCTCTTCCAGCCTTCATATGCACCTTTACATACACATGTGTGCACATGAACACTTATGCACATAAAATAAAAATAAGTAATTTTGAGGAGTTTTTCTTTTTTAAAAAAAAATCAGGGCTGGAGAGATGGCTCAGAGGTTAGGAGCACTGACTGTTCTTCCAGTCACATAAATTTATTTATTATTATGTATACAGTATACAGAAGAGGGCACTAGATGTCATCATAGATGGTTGTGAGCCACCATGTGGGTGCTGGGAATCGAACCCGGATCCTCTGGAAGAGCAGCCAGTGCTCTTAACCTCTGAGCCATCTCTCCAGCCCCCCCCCCATTTTGGTTTTTCAAGACAGGGTTTCACTATGTAGACCTGGACCTCACTCTGTAGACCAGACTGGCCTCCAGCTCAAGGACAGACAAGGCTACACAGAGAAACCCTGACTCAAAAAAACAAAAGCAAAAATTTTAGATCTGAGAGACAGAGGAATTCAAAGCTAATCAGTGTGTCACTGAAGGTCCAGTATCTTTCTTTCTCTCAGCCTGAGAATCCCTATGGGGCTCTCAACAATGTCCCAGCACCATTCCAGTCACCATACTCTCCACCGTGATGGTAATGGACTCAAACTCCCAAACTGGAAGCAAGCCCCAACTAAATGCTTCCTTTTACAAGTTACCTTGTCATGGCATCTCTTCACAGTACTAGAGCAGTAACTAAGACAATAGCTTTGTGGTTAAGACACTTGTTGCTCTTCCCAAGAGTTCAGTTCCCAGCATCTGCATGGAGTGTCTTATAGCTGTATGTAGCCCCAGCTCCAGGAGCTCCAGCGCCATCTTCTGGTCTCTGCAGGTAGCTGCATGCATATGCAGACACACACACACACATATACACATATATACACATAATTAAAAATTATTATAAAGTCTATGGAGAGATCCACATAGCTAATTAGTATTTCTCATTGCTTTATTTAAAGGACAGTGAGACAGAGTTGTGCGTCACACAACAAGACCCTGTGTTGTGACAGTGGCCCTTGAGATCATATCACCTGATGATGTCCTACATGTGGTTTTACTTGTGGAGATACTTTGTGATGCTCACACAAGGACACAATTGCCTAGCAACGCCTTTATTTGAGCAGATGCCCATTTTTAAGTGACATGTGACTGTAGATCTATATCCATACCCATGAGACAACAGGACAGAGTCAGAACGTGACTTCATTCACTACATACATATATTTATTCGCCTCATGTCAGGCAGTGCCTAGGGGCACTAGAGATACAGTGTAACCCTTGTGGATTTCCTGTTGCCTTGGGGCGTAGCTTCTGCTAGGCAAACGGAATTTATCCCACCATGATAAAGGTGATTGAGAGAGGAAACATGGGCAGCTGGCAGCTCTTATCTGAACCTCTGTAATGAGGCAAATCACAGGAGAAGCCATCAAGGAGGAAGCCACTTTGAGAAAGGATGCCCTGGTAGTGGTAACAGGAAGCGCAAAGGTTCTGGGGTTGATGGTATAGCGCATCAGCAAAAAGACCAGTGACAAAAATACTGTTTGAAAGGAAGAATGAATGGCAGATGGGGTCGGGGAAGGGAAAAGGTCAGAACTAGGACCTCACAAACCGCAGAGAGAATGCTGGCTTTTACTTTCAGCAAGATGGAGCCATGGGCGGATCCCGACAGAACAGTGGCCTGAGATGACTCACATCTCCGCAGGATCCTTCTGGCTGTTGAGTAGGATCTAATTGTAGGGGACAACGGGAGGTGACATTATAATACTAGTTTCTACAAGTCTAGGGTCGATGTCTCTCCTTTCACTCAGCAATGGCCTGCTGACTTCTCAAAGGTGCAAAGGAGGATGAATGATACCACCTCCCATCAGGGTCCAAATCCAGTAACCAGGTACACACACTGGCCAGGGACGAAAAACAGGAGGTGACTGAAGTCCCAGTGTGGAAAAGGGTCCCGGGAATCACTTGGGCACTATGTGAAAATGGCATCTGGGAGTATGGATTGGCATCCTGTGGTGGTTACTCTGGTTTGGGTTGTTTTTGTTTTGTTTTGTTTTTTAAACATTTATTTATTATGTATACAGTATACAGAAGAGGGCACCAGATCTCATCATAGACGGTTGTGAGCCACCATGTGGTTGCTGGGAATTGAACTCAGGACCTCTGGAAGAACAGCCAGTGCTCTTAACCTCTGAGCCACCTCTCCAGTCCTTGTTTTGTTTTTTAAAGATTTATTTTTATTTGGTTTAAATATATTTATTTATTTATTTTTATTATTTTTACTACACATTATTTTATTACAAAATTTTTTAAAAAACAAAACAAAATGCAACATTCTAAAAAAAAAAAGCCAATTTACTGATAATACAAATTCCTATTAAGCTTGCTGTGCTACCATAAGAAATTAAAGAAACCATTAAATAATAACATTCAACATCAAAAGCTTTAAATCTAACTGTATGTTGTAGCCCTTGGAAAAGCTACAAACTCCTTTTATTTAAATAAAAAAATGTATTTTCTCTACAATCTCATCAGCTATACAAAAATCTGTACAGTTTTTATACTGAAGCTAATGTTGAGCTGCACTTGAACTTCACATTCTTAGCAAAATAAGTTGCCTGAGCACATACACTCTACACTTTTAGGACAGCCATTTACTTATTCTTCATCCTCTTCTTCTTCCTCGTCATCTTCCTCTTCCTCCTCCTCTTCCTCATCTTCTGGTTCATTTTTCTTTGAGCCTATTGGTCTACCTTCACTTTTGCCCTTGGCACGGTGTGCAGCAATATCCTTCTCATACTCCTTTAGTTTAGCTGCTTTCTGCTCATAGGATTGTTTATCTTTGGCAGATTGTTCAGAGCACATCTCACCCAATTTTTTCGCAGTATCTCCAATAGACAGGCCTGGGTGTTCACTTTTGATCTTTGGACGATGTTCAGAGCGAAACAGGAAGAAGGCAGACGGTGGTCTTTTTGGAGCATTACGATCTTTTTTCTTTCCTTTCTTATCATCTTTGGGAGGAACGTAATTCTTCATCTCCCGGTCATAACGAGCTTTGTCGCTCTTGGCCAGATCTTCAAACTTGACTTTTCCTTTGCAGACATGGTCTTCCATCTCTCGGAACACTTCTTGGAGAACTTGGTGAAGTTCACCGATGAGTCAGGGTGCTTCTTCTTGTGCTCCTCCCCAGCACGCCTGCACAAAGAAGGTGTATGAGGAATCTTGCCCAATGGCTTGTTGGGGTCTCCCTTGCCCATGCTAAAGGCACTGTGGTGTCTATCTGGAGCGAGCGCTTCCCTCCGAGCCCCACAGAGATACTTCCTTCCCCAGGCTCTGGCGAGAACTCTTAATATTTATTTTTAAAGATTTATTTTATATGTACAAGTCTTTACCTGCATTCACCACCTATTTGCCTGATACTCATACAAGTCAGGGAAGGCATTCAACCCACCCTGGAGATGCTGTTATGAGCTACCTGATTGGACATGGGTACCAGTATTTGAACCTGAGTTCTCTGGAAGATTCTCTTAACCGCTGAGCCAGCTCTCCAATGCCTTTGTGGTTTTGTATTGGTTTGTTTTTGTTTTCGAGACAGGTCTTTCTATGAAGCCATGTTCACTGATCAGGTTGGCCTGCCTGGTCCTGCCTTTGTCTCCAGAGTGCTGGGATTAAAGGCGTGTGCCTCCACTGCTTAGATGTAGCCCAGGATGACTGAACTTCCGATCCTCCTGCTTCTAGCTCTCAAGCAGAAGGGTAGGTAGCCAGTGTGTGCAGAGATGCCTGCTTAATGAGATGCTGGAGGCAGCCCCAGGCTTCATGAAAGCAAAGCCTGTTTTCTACCAACGCAGCACACCACTCCTGTTTTTGTTTCTGTGAGGCACAGATAGTCTTGAACCACCTCTGGAGAGTAAAGATTATTAGAATGGGGGCCACTATGCCCAGTTAGCTGTGGAGGGCATTTTCCTGTGAGCCTCTGACTCTTTGAGTATGCACCTTACAACCCTTTCTTGCCTGCTGTGGGGTGGGATGGGATGTAGGGCAGCCTCAACCTTCACAGTGCCTGGGAGTCAGATACAGGAGAATGAGGATAAATGTTTCTCATGGTGTGTCGGGCTCACGGGGAGAGGGGGGTCATCCAGAGATTTGCAGGGAGGTTTGTGGCAGGAGAGGGTTGAAAGAAGCCTTCCTGAAGAGGAGGCAAGAACAGCCCCATGCAAAGGTCACTTTTGCCGGTTTCACAATTAGTGTCCTGTGTGACAGGCATACTAAAACAGCTTTGAGAGTCTGGCCGGTATCTATAACATGAGCCTTTCTTATGAGGCTCATGGGTAAAAACCTTGGTTCCAGGGACCCCTGACCTTCCTCAGACTAGCCAGAGACTGGGGAGGATGACTGTCTCTCGGCATGACCAGTGACACCCTCCTCCATCCCTACTGGTATCCCAGGCTAGCTTCTATCTGCTGAACAGTGGCAGAACGCTGCTTCCCCAGCCCCCACCCAGCATTCTTGGGATTTCGTTCCAGACTACTTGGCTTGTGGGGGACCCTGGAGTAGAGTGATCTGCGATCCCTTACTTTGACCTGTGACCCTCTCTTCCGTCCAATGGCCCCAGCGGCCTCATCCCCTCTCCCCTCCCCCACTCACCTGCCCCAGCCAACCCTTGTCTAGTTCCCTCCCCCCAAGGTGGGGAGGGAATGGCTAGAGAGAGAAGGAAGGAGGAAGGGGGGGTGACATTCCTTGGATTCCCTGGATGGGGGGATGTGAGGGAGAGAGTCAGGGAGAGCAGAGCCGAGGGAGGGGCTCCCCATCACCAAAAAGGCCTGAGAATTGAAAACCCATTAAAGTAAAAATTGACCCGACCAGTTCCAGGCCACTGCTCAGTCAGAGAGGGACGCTTCCCAAGCAAGGTGGCTGTAAAGGGAGGGCGTCTTAGGGCAACCTGGGAAGAGCCAGTTATTAGGAGAGGCCAGCATAGGCAGCCAAATGTACCAGGAACCGTTAATAAACACCCACAGTTCACAAACCAGAGGCTGTGGGCACGCTTATAATTCTAGCACTTGGGAAACTGAGGCAGAAGGGTCGGTTGCCAGAGTTCCAAGCCAGCCAGTGTGACACCTGTCTCCAAAAGGAATGGCAAACATAACTTAGGAAAAACAGCCACCTGCAGCCGGGGACGGGATGGGTGGGCAGTGGGGATACGGGTAGGGGTGGGGTGGGCGGGGGGAGCACTTGCCACCGTGGACATGAGTGTCAAGACCCCAAAGGTTGGCCGGGAAGGAAGGGAATGAGGGTCCCTGCGATGTCCCTCAGATCCCAGCTCTGGGCACTGGCTAGACTGATCGGTCAGGTCCCCTGGCCACGAAGGACAACCGCTGGTCTGGGTTGGGTAAGAGAGGCGCACACGGCGGTGCTAGCGGATCCCCGCGCGCGCGGGTGGGAGGTCCTCCCTGGGCAGTGGGAGGTCTTGGCCTTGCGCCCAGCCTGGGGATGGGGGGGTCAGTGGGCGTGGCCCTGGGCGTGGCCTCCGCTGCCAGCCTCACGGCGGCCCAGAGCCTCACCCGGGCTCAGTCACCGCCGCCACCGCAGGGAACATGGAGCCCCCAGACACCCGGGCCGGGCTGCTGTGGCTCGCCTTCCTGCTGGCGGGCCATTCAGGTATGGCTTGGGGCTAAGGGCAGAGCTGAGACTTGGTGTTGGGGCTTGTGGAGCTGGCTCCCGGGGTCCCCGGGAGGACAAGGGGAAACAAGCTTCCATCTCCCCAAAGAGAACAATCTAGGGATTTCCCACTAGGGAGGAAGGCGGGGAGGCCTTGGGATGTACCCGATCCAAGAGATGAGGATACCCCAGCGCTGGAGCAAACCCAATCTGAGACAGTTTTCCCTTCCTGGCTGTCTGGGAACTCTGGAATCTAAGCCCTGCGACCCCTAGTAACCTTGGGTACCTGAAATCTGGGCTCTATGCTCCCTAGTCTTCAGACTGGAGTCCAGCCTGCTTAATCAAAGTAGCTTCTGCTAGCCTACTGAAGAGCTATTCTCTAAGTGATTAAGTTTGAGCTTCCTCGGGGAAGCTGGGACCCTCCGACTACAACATTTCCTATAATAAGGGGTTTCCCCTCACTTCAGAGTCGTGGCTATCTCTAAAGGACCCACCTCTCCCAGGGCCAGGAGTACCAAGCCTGGCAGAGAACGTGGAACAGTGTTTCCCACTGAAAGGTCCCCTTTCCTGAGGCCCCTGATAAATTCATACACCTGCATGTGGTGAGCGGGTCTGGAGGACACGGGACAGGGTGGAAGGGAAGACAGAGGATATCTATCTGCTTGCCTTGGCTGTTAGCAGCTCACACCCAGCCCAGGATAGCAGCCTGGCTCCACATCGGATCCCTTGGGACAGGCTGGGGCCAGAGGTGGGTGCTTGGGAATCCAGGCTCCTGGCATAAGCATAACCCAGGAGTAGGCCTGAACCAGGCTGGGCTGGAAAAGAATGATACCAAAATACCATCGCAGAGGGTAGATTTCTAGGAAGAACTATGCTACTCATCATCGGCTCCAAGACCCGAGTTCCCAGTTCCCTAGGACCCAGAGGTCCAGTTTCCAACAGCCAGCTTCCTATGCCTCAGGCTACGGAGATTGTAAACTCCCAACCCTTTCTCACTCAGGACCCAGCCTCAACCCTGCCCAGGTGACTCATCTGACCCTTTTGAAGCTTCTCTTGTGAAGAGATGGGGGGGGGGGTGTTGTTGTCAGGAGGCAGGTAGGGGGCTCTGGCGCCAAGCCGGGCAGGTCTCAGCCAGCCTGGCCCTCCCACATTCCTGAAACCTGCCCAGCCCTGTCCCCCCCTTTGCCACTCCCACACACCCATCCAGCTCCTGGCCCAGCTGTGGCCAACACCCCAGCCCCCCACACATCAGAGAGCAGAAAGGGCCCCCGGGAGCTACCAGAGAAAATAGCATGAAGTAAAGAAGTGGAAACAGGGGTAGAGCAAGACCTGTTTTTTAGCCCTGGGTGCTAGAGGCCAAGGAGAGAGTCAGGCTTGGCCTTTCCTTGAGGGGATATTTGCTATGCTGGTTGGGAGAAGCAAGGCCTTAGCTTGGAGTGCTGGAGAAGGCTTTACCTTAACCCTTAGAAGTCGGAGAGGCTGGACCAGTGGCACAGGACTTTAATCCCAGCACTCAGGAGGCAGAGGCGATGTAGATGAGTTCGAGGCTAGCCTGGTTCATGTAACTCACAAGTTTCAAGCAGCCAAGGCTGCCCAGCAAGACCCCATTTCTAAAAAGAAGAGTTGGAAAGATACAAATGTGACCCAGGCTTGGGGAGAACCTAGGAGAGAGTGAGGATCTGCAACTGAGGGAGGAGGTAAGGGTCTGGGACCTCAGTAGCTATGGGCTAGGTCGGTCCAAGTCTGAGGAAGGAGGCTGGGGTCTGGAGGGCTCTCCCCGCTGGTAGCGTCGGTAGATATTTGATGTTGCACCATCCTGCAGGTGCCCAGGCTGAGATGCACGTGTCTGTACCTTCCCTGGTAGAGGTAATGCAAGGAGAGCTGATCACCCTGGACTGCACTCCACGGGAGCAACCTAAGGATTATGTGCTGGAATGGTTCCTTGTGAGTGCTTTGTGCTGGGGTTGTGGGATGGAGGAAGAAGACGATCCAGAAGCCTGGTCACATCAGTACCCATATCAGCTCTGCCTACAAGGATCCTATGATCAGAGCTGGAAGGTCCCACATGGCGCTGTCAAAAGTCTCATTCTTCTTTTCAGATGAGCAAGTCAAAACCTAGGAAGGCATGGGACTCTACAAAGCACCACCCAGGTGGCTGAGCAGGGCAGAGCCTAGACCTGAGGAAGTGGTATCCCTTCAGGATGTGGCTCTGGAATGAAGAGGGCACACACAGCATAGAACAGCAGAGATAACAGAGAAGGAGAAGAAGTGAAGAACAGGTTGAGAGACAGTGAGACAGAGGAGACCAGAGGGTGAGGGACACAGAGGAAAGATGGGGAATCCCATCAGATCGAGAGGGTGCCAAGTTCAAGGTCTGTCTGTGCTATGAAGTTAGACCCCATCGGTATATTCAATTTTTTTTTAAAAAAAACTTTATTTATTTATTATTTTTATTTATTTGCCTTGGTGTTTGCCTGGAACTGGAACTACAGACAGTTGTTAGCTGCCATGTGGGTGCTGGGAATCGAACCCGGGTCCTCTGGAAGAGCAGATGGTGCTCTTAACCGCTGAGCCATCTCTCCAGCCCCCCGGTATATTCAATTTAAGGAGAAGGTTGAGGGGATGGAATAAATGCTTATCCCGAGGGTAAGTGCTTACCCCACATGGAGCAAACAAAGGCCACATTTCCACTTTCTAGGTGAGTGCTTGCTCCATGAGTGAGCACTTAGAGCTTGGTTTGTTTCCAGAGGACATGAGTTCAGTTCTCAGCATTCCTAAGCTCACGATTGCCTGCAAGTCTAGCACCAGAGGATGCACTGGCCTCTTCCAGAATCCATGCATATTCTAACTTATATGCATATACACACAGAGGCATGCACAAATACACAATGATAAAATAAAGACTTTGTAAAAGACAGTTTTAAAAAGAGGGATGGCCAGGAGGATGCAGGGAGAAATGATGACCGCTGGGGATTGCACTCTGCAGGAGGCAGCACCCGGGGGCAGAAGCAAGTAGACCCCTGAGTTTGAAGAAAAAAGAAAAAGTGGGATGATAGTGTAGTTCCTAGAATGCTAGCCTAGAATCCCCCAGTGAGGGGCTGGGGTGTGGCTCAGTGGTAGAGCCCCTGCCTAGAATCCCCCAGTGAGGGGCTGGGGTGTGGCTCAGAGGTAGAGCCCCTGCCTAGAATCCCCCAGTGAGGGGCTGGGG
>PVIH01023213.1:0-25348 GCA_004025045.1 Sigmodon hispidus
AACATTATCTGTGCCTTTGAGCTGGTATTCTTCTCCTTCTTCTATTCCTATTATTCTCAAATTAGGTCTTTTCATGGTGTCACAGATTTCCTGAACATTTTGAGTTATGGCTTTTTTAGTTTTACTATTTTCTTTGACTGATATATCTATTTGAGCTACTGAGTCTTCCACTTCAGAGATTCTATCTTCCATCTCTTGAGCTCTGTTTGTTATGCATGTATCTGTGGTTCCAGCTTTTTTCTTCAGGTTTTCTATTTCCATCTTTGCCTCATTTTGTGCTCTTTTTATTGCTTCCATTTCAGCTTTTATTTCAGCTTTTAGTTTCTGGCATGTTTCTTTCATAGATTTGTTCATCTCTTCCAATTTTTTGTTTGTATTTTCTTCTATTTCTTTAAGGCTTTTTTCGTATCTTCTTTTAGAGCTTTGATGATCATCAAAAAGGAATTTTTGGTGTTGCTTCCTTCTGTTAACTCTTCATTGCTCAGTTCAGGTCTTGTATTTGTAAGATCGCCACTCTTCTGGAGTTACCATGTTGTCCTTTGTATTATTATGTAATGTTTTGCACTGACGTTTGCCCATGGCTTCAGTGGTTCACAATTAGATGGCTCCTGGTCAGTTGTGGCACTCGGGTTTGTGTGCCTTCTGTCACCTCTCTGGTCAGGGTCTGAGTCTGTCCTTCAGAGACCCCTGGAGTTGTTGGTTTGCTCAGTTCGAGGTGGCGGTGCGTAGCCATGCAAATTCCCTCAGCAGGAGCTGTGGGTATGGTGACCAGCAGAGTTTATCTGCCCCTGTTCCAGAGTGCCCTGGGACTCTGCAGACAGCACTTGGTCCCAGGAGCGGAACCAGAAGCTATGGGAGCTCAACTCTCCCTCCCAGGCTGGGATATAGGCACTGGGGCCTGGTGACCCCTCCTCACCTCTGGGCGGGGTCTGAATCTGTCCTTCAGAGACCCCTGTAGTTGGTTTGCTCAGTTCTAGGTGGCAGTGGGTAATCGTGCAAATTCCCTCAGCAGGAGCTGTGGGTATGGTGACTGGCAGAGTTTATCTGCCCCTGCTCCAGAGTGGACTGGGACTCTGCAGACAGCACTTGGTCCCAGGAGCGGAACCAGAAGCTATGGGAGCTCAACTCTCCCTCCCAGGCTGGGATATAGGCACTGGGGCCTGGTGACCCCTCCTCACCTCTGGCCGGGGTCTGAATCTGTCCTTCAGAGACCCCTGTAGTTGGTTTGCTCAGTTCAAGGTGGTAGTGGGTAGCCATGCAAATTCCCTCAGCAGCAGCTGTGGGTATGGTGACCGGCAGAGTTTATCTGCCCCTGCTCCAGAGTGGACTGGGACTCTGCAGACAGTGCTTGGTCTCGGGAGTGGAACCAGAAGCTATCGCAAATGGATTTAATTAATATTTATAGACGCTTCCACAAAAACACTAAGAAATATACATATTTCTAAGATCCTCATGGAACTTTCTCTAAATTTGACCACGTGATTGGTCATAAAGCAAATATCAATATATACAAAAAAGTGGAAATTGTCCCTGGTATCATATTGGACCACCAGGCTCTAAAGTTAGAGTTCAACAACATCAAGATTCACAGAAAGCCTACCATCTCATGGAAACTTAACATCACTCAACTGAACCACCTCTAGGCCATGGAAGAAATTAAGAAAGACATCAAAGACTTCCTAGAATTTAATGCAAATGAATCCCCAACATACCCAAATTTGTGGGACACAATGAAGGCAGTCTTGAGAAGAAAATTCATAGCACTAAATGCCTATAACAAAAACCTAGAGAAATCCCACACTAGAGGACTATCAACACAGCTGAAAGCCTCAGAACAATTACACGCAAACTTACCTAGAATGAGTAGAGAGCAGGAAATATAGGAACTTAGAGCTGAAATCAATACAATTGAAAAAAAAATACAAAAAAATCAATGAATGAGAAAGTCAACAAGATAGATAAACATTTATCCAAAATAACCAAAAAGCACAGGGAGGTTATCCAAATGAAAAAATCAGACATAAAAAGGCAGACTTAACAACAGACCCCAATGAAATTCAGAGAATTATCAGGTCATACTTAGACAATTTATACTTCACAAAAATAAAAATCCTGTAAGAAACATACAACTTTCTGGACAGGTACCATTTACCAAAATTTAATCAAGATCAGGTTAAATACCTAAACAGACATATAAACATAAAGAAAATTGAAGTTGTCATTAAAAGCCTACTAAATAAAAAAGGTCCAGGTCCAGATGGTTTCAGTGCAGAGCTCTACCAGACATTCAAGCATAAGCTATTACCAATACCCCTCAAAATGTTTCACATAGTAGAAATTAAAAGAATATTGTCAAACTCTTTTATGAGGCCACAATTACCCTAATACCTAACCCACTCAAAGATGCAACAAAGAAGGAGAATTACAGACCAATTTCTATCATGAATGTTGATGGTAAAATTCTCAACATAATTCTGGAAAACCATATACAAAAACATATAAAAAATATCATCCACCATGATCATATATGCTTCATCCCAGAAGCACAGACATGGTTCAACATACAAAAAACTGTAATGTCATCCATCATATAAAAAAAACTGAAGAATAAAGCCACATAATCATAACCTTAGATGCTCAAAAAACTTTTAAAAAAATCTGACACTCCTTTATGATAAAAGTCATGAACAAATCAGAAATACAGGGAAAATATATAAATATAATAAAGGCAATTTACAAGAAGCTGATGGCCAACATAAAACTTAATGAAGAAAAACTCAAAGCAATTCCACTAAAATCTGGAACTATACAAGGATGTCCTCTCTCCCCTAATCTATTCAATACAGTTTTTGAAGTTATAGCAAAACCAATAAGAGAATGAAAAGAGGTTAAGAAAATAAAAATGCGAAAAAAGAAGTGAAACAATCTCTATTTGAAGATGATATTATAATATACATAAGTGACCCACAAAATTCTACCAGAGAACTTCTACAGCTTAAACACCTTCAGCAGTGTAGCAGAATAAAAGATTAACTCAAAGAAATTAATAGCCCTCCTATACACTAAAGATAAAAGGGCTAAAAAAGAAATATGGGAACATCACCCTTTATAGTAGCTGCAAGTAGCATTAAATATTTTAGAATAAACTATAACCTCAATGTAAAAAAAAAACTATTTGACAGAAACTTCTTTAAAAAAAAACTGAAGAAAGAAATTGAAGAAGATATAGAAAATGGAAAGCTCTCCCATGTTCCTGGATAGGTAGGATAAACATAGTAAAAATGGCAATTCTACCAAAGGCAATCTACAGATTCAATATACTGCCTATCAAAATACCAACACAATATTTTTCAGACTGTGAAAGAACAATACTCAATTTAATTTGGAATAACAGGAAAGGCAGCATTGCCAAAACAATTCTGCTCAACAAAAGAACCTCAGGAGGCATCACCATCCCGGACTTCAAGTTATACTACAGAGCTATAGTAATAAAAACAGCCTTGTACTGGTATAAAAATAGACTTGTGGATCAATGGAATCCAATTGAGGATCCCGGCATTAACCCAAAAACTTATGAACACCTGATCTTCGACAAAGAGGCCCAAAATATTCAATGGAAAAAAGATAGTATATTTAACAAATGGTGTTGGCATAGCTGGATAGCAGTGTGTAGAAAAATGCAAATAGGTCCAAGCCTGTCACCCTGCACAAAACTCAAATCCAAGTGGATCAAAGACCTCAACATAACCCAGTGAATCTGAACTTGATAGAAAAGAAATTGGGAAATACCCTCCAACAAATTGGAACAGGAGATCACTTCCTAAATATAGTATCAGTGGCACAGACACTAAGAACAACAATCAATGAATGGGACCTCCAGAAACTGACAAGCTTCTGTAAAACCAAGGACACTATCACTAGGATAACATGACAGCTTGCAGAATGGGAAAAGATTTTTACCAACCCAACAAGTGATAGAGCAACAAACCTTGAATAATCCAATCAAAAACTGGGGTTCAGTTCTAATAAGGAAATTTTCAGCAGCAGAATTACGAATGGCTGAAAGGCACCTGAAAAAGTGCTCATCATCTTTAGCCATCAGAGAAATGCAAATAAAAACAACTTTCAGATACCATCTGATACCTGTTAGATTGGCTAAGATAAAAGACACAGAGGACAGCCTATGCTGGAGAGGGTGTGGAGCAAGAGTAACACTCCTCCATTGTTGGTGGGAGTGTAAGCTTTTTCAGCCACTTTGGAATACAGTATGGCAGTTTCTCAGAAAATTGAGAATCAATCTCCCCAAGGACCCAGCAATACTACTTCTGGGTGTATACCCTAAAGATGCACAGTCACACTCCAAAGGCATTAGCTCAACTATGTTCATAGCAGCGTTATTTGTAATAGTAAGAACCTGGAAACAACCTAGATGCCCCTCAACTGAAGAATGGATTAACAAACTGTGGTACATCTGCACAATGGAGTACTATTCACCAATAAGAAAAATGATATCCTAACATTTGCAGGCAAATGGATGGATTTGGAGAATATCCTCCTGAGCGAGGTATCACAAACCCAGAAAGATAAGCACAGGATGAACTCACTCATTAGTAGACTCTAAACAAACAAGAAAAAAGCAAAGCATGCCCAAGCTGCAAACCACAACCACTGAACAGCTTGGGATCAGAAACATCTTAGACTGACTCCTTGGTTCCCACTCCCCCTAGAGGAACACCTAACTCAGTCTTGACGTTGGGGGAAGAAAATTGCATCTGCTAGGAGTGAAGGCTGAACTAAGCAATATTGTGACAGTGGGACCTTTGGACCTCCTGCCACCTGCCCGGAGGGGGGGGGGCGAGTTGTGGAAAAGAGAGAATTACCTGATGTGTTAGGAGGGGAAAAGTACCTTGAATAAGTATATGCAGGATAGAAAATATGACTTCTTTGTTCATAATAATAATAATAAAAAAAACAGCTAAACCAAAAAGCTCATAAAATAAAACATCCAAGAAACATAGGAGGCCTTAAAGGGGACACTTAAGGGGATGGAATTGGAAAGGAAGAAGTCAAACTATCTCTACTTACAGATGATATGATCATATACATAAGAGACCCCCAAAATTTTACCAGAGAACTTCTACAATTGATAAATACCTTCAGTAATGTAGCAGCATACAAGATTAACTCAAAAAAATCAACAGCCCTCTTATACACAAATGATAAATGGCTGAAAAAGATACCAGGGAAACATCACCCTTTATAATAGGTAGCAATAAGATTAAATATCTTGGGGTAACTCTAACCAAAAAGTGGCAGACCTCTTTGACTATAATTTAAGTCATTGAAAAAAAGAAATCAAAAAAGATAGGAGAAAGTGGAAAGAATGTCCAGGCTCCTGAATAGGTTGGATGAACAAGGTAAAATGTCAGTCTAAAGAAAAGCAATCCTCAGATTTAATGTTATAATCATTGAAATCCCAACAAAGTTTGTACAGACCTTGAAAGAACAATACTCTTTCAGAGAAGTAAAATGACCTGATGCGGTGGGAGGCAGAAGGGACCTTGAATAAGGATATACAGGGATGGAAAAAAAATTCAGAGGGAAAGCTGAACACAAAGTAAATATATGTGTAGCAATCTTATTTGCATTATCACCCTTGATAAGTCATGCTTATGATTTTTATCTTCTTTATAGTTATTGTTAACTTTTCAGCATTTTAAATTCATTTTACTGTTTTTTAGACAAATACAAAATAAATAAAGAAGAAAAAAAAGAAAAAAGAGATAAAATTGATACTAGACAATAGAAAGATCACCCATGCTCCTAGACTTGCTGAATTGATTTTGAGAAAATGGCAATATCACAATAGAGAATCTGCACATTTAATGCAATACACATCAAAACTTTAATGTCATATTTCATAGACCTTTTTAAAAAAAACCTACAAGATCACATTAATCAAAGGGCTCATTATCTCTAAACATTTCCCAGTAGAGTGTTTGAGATCTTTTATGTAAAGAATCATCTCATTTTCAAATAAGGATATTTGAGTTTATTTTGTATTTGCATTTATTTTATGTCTTCCTCTTGGCTTATCTCTAGCTAACTCTCCCAGTACTATATTGAATAAGCATGGTTAAAGCAAACACCTTTGTCTATTTACTGATTTATGCACTTATTGTATTTTTAGCTCTAGGATTATAATATATTGTCTTAATAATGTTGTTACATGCTTATTCTTCTGATTTCTTCAGGGCTGTATTTCATTAAGGCACACTGTGTTTTGTTTTAAATCTTTTTCTGCATCTGTTTAGGTAATTTTTCCTTCAATTCATTTATACCATCTATTACATTTGGTGACATATAGAGGTTGAAACATCCTTGCTTCCTTGGAATAAACTCAACTTGAATTTTAAAAAAAGAAAGAACAATACTCAACTTCATATGAACTAACAAGAGACCCAGGATTACCAAAACACTCCTGTTCAATAATAGAACATCAGGAGGCAACACCACCCATGCTTTCAAGCTATAATATAAAGCTACAGTAATAAAACTAGCCTGGCATCAGGCTAGTCCTTGTCTTCTGCAGAAGTGAGGTGTTAGGAGGTGTTGGTAGTACATGCCTTTAATCCTAGCACTCATGAGGCAAAGGCAGGCAGATCTCTGTGAGTTTGATGCCAGCCTGGTAAACAAAGAGTTACAGGTCAGCTGAGCCTAAACTAATAAACCATATCTTGAAAGAAAGTGAGATGGTCATATCATCTAGTCATCAGACCTAGGGTGTTCAATGGTCCTATGAAATAGAGATCCAGGGCTTTATTAGAGAGTTTGAGAGAAGCCCCATCTAGGCTACAGGCTGGAGACCAGGTTTCCAGGTGAGCTATGGAGGCCCCAGTAACAGAGAATAAAGATGTGGCAGTAGGTCGAAGTGATGGCAGCTGTGGACTATCAATCATCTCTACATACTGGGAAAGTGAAGTAGTCCATTATCAATACATGCAAAAATCTTGAGGAGTCTAAAGATAATTATTAGAGATAGTAAATTAATTCAACAAAATCATAAAAGAAATATCAACACATAAAACACAAACAAACTCACCATTCAACTCCAGGCTAGACAACACAGGGAGAACTCCAGGTAGGAGCATCAACAGAAAAACAAATCAGAAGAAAGGGAACCAAATGTGGCTATGCAAAAAGCCATTGATTCTTTTACTGCCTTGGCCTCTGCTTCCCATATTTTACTTAATGTTTTTTCCCAGAATACTGAAAGAAATAAAAAATATTGGATAAGAAATTATAACATGTAGCTAAATATCAAAAAAAGTCAACACATGTGAAAATGGCAGGTCCATTAATTAATGTACTATAATTTTTAAATTGGTGGCACAGGAATCAGTCACCTTTCATGTGCTTCTGATGGACAGCAGTGGGTGTGCTTATGTCTCTGTGCCTGAGCAGTCTCAAAGTATCCATAAAACAATACAGAAGGCTGTCCGTGTACTGCCTGCTGAGAAAGCACAGGGACCTGACTTTGGATCTTTAGGATTCACAAAAATATATCATGTGCAGATGATACCCAATGTGATGATATTTTCTTTGGATTAGGTTAATATTTTCAACTTGATTCAGGTAGAGTCAGATGGGAAGGGGGAACATCACTTGAGAAAATGCCTCTATCAGATTGGTTTGTGTGTAAGAGTGTGGAAAATTTTCATGATTGATGCCCTATATAGGAAGATTCATCTTCCTATGGACAGTCTCACATTTGCTCTGATGTTTTAGGTTTGTACAAGAAATCAGGATAAGAAAGCTATAGGGAGCAAGCCAGAGAGGAATTGTCCTTTCTGACCTCTGCATCAGTTAGTCCCTCAAGATTATTTTCCTGTCTGAGTTTCTGCTCTGATTTCCCTTCCTGATGGATGGTAATTTGCAAATGAAATAAATGTCTATGTCTGCTTTTCAAATGTCATTTTTGTTCATGATTCTACCACAGTAAGAGACTAAGATGTCCTAGAGACAGCAGGGCTCCAGATCTGGTAAGCCAGTCTTCCTGTTTGGTAAGCACTGCATTCAGTGTGTGAATATGCTTCGAACCCCACTCCAACTATGGGAACACCAAACTCACTCTTGAGGGAGGGGGGACAAAACTGGATTGCCCAGGAGTGGAGACTGATCCAAGCATTATTGGGTCAGTGGGACCATAGGACTGTCTGCTCCCTGCCCAGGGAGGGGATGGGGAGTTGCAGAGAAGAAAAATGACTAGATGTGGTGGGAGGGGGAAGGGACCTTGAATAAGGATATACAGGGATGGAAAAAAATTCAGAGGGAAAGCTGAACACAAAGTAAATATATGTGTAGCAATCTTATTTGCATTACCACCCTCGATAAGCCAAGCTTATGATTCTTATCCTCTTTATAGTTATTGCTAACTTTTCCACATTTTAAATTCATTTTACTGTTTTTTTGATAAATACAAAATAAAGAAGGAAAAAAAGAAATTTGATAATGTGTTCTATAAATATGTATTGTACATATGTGCTGATTCCACACATATTAAAAATTAAAAATTAAAATAAAAAAATGAAAACTGAGAAAAGAGAGATTAAGAGAGACAAATAATGTCAAACTCCTGCTTCCACTCATATGGACATCACATGAAGACAAATATACATGCACACCCATCACACACACACACACACACACAAACACACACATACACACACACACAAGCCTACACATGTGCACAACACACACCAAAAAACCCTAAGTTCTCATCAATATCAAAACATTACTCAAGCATATATGAGCAGCTAAGTGTGATTAACTGTTGAGAATGACAGAAAACACAGTAGAACTAAAGCAAGGGCTTTAGAAACACACAGAAATTAGTCCTGAGGTATAATATTCACCCGGGGCCTCACTATGTAGTACTGGCTTGCTTGGATTTGCCCTTGTAGCCCTGCTGCTCTGTAACTCCATATCCTCCTGCCTCAATCTCATAAATGGTGGGATTACCAATGTGTGCCATCATACTCAGTTAAAAAAAAAAAAACTTTATCCTTGGAAGAACAAATGATCTGAGCACAAGAAATACCTAATAAAGAGAAGGTGGAATCTAAAAGCAGTCTCCAAAGATCAATTGCCAAAGTGGGACAGTAAGATTAATATGAAGGTTTTCTCATGTGTATTCTGAGACATCTTATGTAAAGTTGACACAGTTCAACATAAAGCTGAAGCAATATTTATTTCCCCCACCTCACCTAAGGTTTAGAATTATAAACCACTGCTCTCATAGGTAAACTGCCCTTGTTTCTGTTCCAGACCCAGGCCATGCCCCAGCCACTGCCCCCACCCTTGTACATGCCCCTGCCTCTACACCTTCCTTTACCCCATTCTCTGGCCCTTCCCCTGCCCTGCCCTTGCCCCTTCACCTGACCCTGCCTCTTCTCCTGCTCCTACCCCTTTCCTGCCCAGGTCATCTGCATCCCACTGGAGTAAATTGAACACCTCCACTGGAGGTCTCATGAGTCAGCACACAGGCTGGGACTGGCTGTGTAGTGCTATAACTGCCTTCAAAGTGTCCCTGATTCTGTACTTCTTCAAACCTGGAACTGATGTAAAAAACTTACAGGTATACCAAGTTGGGCTATGCTGTGTGTTTGTCTCTAAAGGAAAGGTTACCCTTGGGGCTTGTGGATTTGAACACCTGCTTTCCAAATGGCAAGATGGATAACACAGAGGGAGTTTTTTTTAATTTTTTTTATTTTGTATTTAACAAAAAAAAGTAGCATGAATTTAAAATGAGGAAAAGTTAACAATAACTATAAAGAGGATAAGAATCATAAGCATGGCTTATCAACGGTGGTAATGCAAATAAGATTGCTACACATATATTTACTATGTGTTCAGCTTTCCCTCTGAAAAAAATTTTTTTCCCATCCCTGTATATCCTCATTCAAGGTCCCTTCCCCCTCCCACCACATCTTGACATTTCTCTTCTCTGCAACTCCCCATCCCTTCCCTGGGAAGGGAGCAGACAGTCCTATGGTCTCACTGACCCAATAATGCTTGGATCAGTCTCCACTCGTGGCCAAATCCAGTTTTGTCCACCCTCCCTCAAGCATGAGTCTGGTATTCCTATAGTTGGAGTGGGATCCGAAGAGTCAGTCCAGGGTGTTTCTGATCCCAAGCTGTTCAGTGGTTGTGGTTTGCTGCTTGGGTATGTTTGGCTTTTTTTCTTGTTTGTTTCTTTAGAGACCACTAGTGAGTGAGTACATCCCCTGCTTATCTCTCTGAGATTGTGATACACACAGAGGGAGTTTTTTGTGGATATGTGGGACTATTCTGTGTAATACTATAAAGAACATATGGCAATAAACATCTGTCCAAGCCCAAGCATTCATACCAAAAGTCAAACTTTATGTGACAGGTATTTTTGGGTATTGACAATGCATCAGGAATAGTCCTTGGTTGTAATAACTAGCCATGGCTACTGAAGATTCCTTGGAAGGACAAAGTACAGAATGATGACAGTATTCAGAAGAATTCTGCACTTTCCTTGTCAGGTTGTGGTAAATTGAACTTCCTTGGTCATTTTTTCATTGCTTTGAAGAGACACCAGGGCCAAGGCAGCTTGTAAAAGAAGGTCCTCTGCCTGGTCCTCTCGGCCCCTCTTCTCTTTTATCCTCCCCCTGAATGATCCCTCTGTGGCTGAGGCAAAGTGCCCTGAACCTCCACATTCACTCAGAACTGATACAGGAAGTAACCTCCTAGCTGTCAACTGGATGGGTGAGTGTACACGTCATGTCACAGACCTCAATTTAGCATTATCATTTTGCATTAGAATTCCTGTAGGAGAATACTTAGAGGGCAAGATAACTAGGATGCAATTAAGGTCTGGATCCACATGATCCACATGTGCATCCTCTAATTTCTTTTCTACCAAAGCCAATTCTCTCTCAGCCTCTGGTGACAATTTTTCTCAAACTTTTTAAGTCCTGTTACCATTTAAGGTTTTAAACAGTTCATCTTTTTTTATTCCAATAGTGGGTCATAAATTGGCAATATTTCCTAATAATCTTTGAAAATCACTATGTGTCTTCAATCTATCTCTCCTGGTTTTGACTTTTTGTTGTCTAATTTTTTGTTGGCTTATTTTGTAACCTGAATAATTAATGGGATCTTCCCTTTGTAGTTTTTAAGGGGCTATTTATAGCCAAACAGGCAAAAGTTTACACATTTGCTTGTAAAAAGTGGTTTCAATGCAATCTTATTATTTACTATGTACTGGCAACTCTCCATAAGACAAAGCCAAAGATCACCATAACAGATGAGTCACTGTAGTTTACCTCCTAGGCATCTGAGTTATCATCTACCATTTAGAGAATGTTGAGTAGAGTCATTGTCTGTTCAGGGTATAGGGCAGCTCATTAGGGCTCTGATATGGGAGGACCTTCACAAATATAACACATCACTAGACACCTAGGCATTTGACTTGAAAAAGGTTATACACATCAGGCTAGTCCATGTCTCATCAAGAAATGAGCTGTATATGGCATTTAATCCCACGGCTGGGGTATTGAATGGCTTGTGGGCTGGAGACCCAAGCTGCACTAGCTAGCCAGGTTGAGAGCAACCCCATCCAGCCTAAAAGTTAGAGACAGGCTTCCAAGTTGGACAATGGAGTTAGACCTAACCAGGAAAGAGAACAGAGAAGGGACAGTACCTATGAGTGATGGCAGCAGTGGTCTTGCTGACATTACACACAAGGGGAAAAGTGAACTAGCTCATTGTCAATATGCACAGAAAACTTAAGAAATCATTAGAATTATAGAGCTAGGAAGGAAATCAAGTAAATCAGAAAGAAAAGAGCAAGGCACAACACATGAAATGAACTGTCCATACAGCTGTACACCAGCCATGCACAGAGCAGATTCCAGATAAGAGAATTAGCTTGAAACCACATCAGAAGGGTAATAATCAGATGTAGCCTAACAAACAGTCATCTATTTTGTTACTGCCTTATCTCCTGCTCTCCACAGTGTACCTAATGTTCTCTCTGGAAATAATAAAAGAAATGTAAACAACAGGTAAGACATACAAAAGACATAATAACATCCATCTTTAAAAACCAAAAAAAGTCAACAGATAAAGAAATGTCAGGCTCTTGTGTTAAGGGGACTCACTTTTTGAAATTGGTGATATGAAAATCAATCCGCATATTCAATGGGATTATGATGGGCAGAAGTAGGAGAGCTTATATGCACATTCCTATGCAGGTTCAATGTACACAAAAAGCAAAACATCTGAGATAGGACATTTCTGTCAGTATGGGCATGCTGTGAAAGAGCATGGTTCTGAGTTTGGATTTTCAGCATTCATATTTTTAGAATGGCATGATCATGTCCTTCTGACACCCTACATGCTTCAGTTTTAGGTTTTTTGTTTTCAACTTGTTATAAGGTAGGGCTAGTTTGGAAGAGGGAATGTAATTTGAGAAAATGTCTCCATCATACTGACCTGTAGACAAGTCTGTGAAGCTATTGCTTGATTAATGTGCTATTTGTGCAGGTCAAGCTCATCTATTTGGGTAACACTCCACCTAGGCTGATGATTTGAGGTGAAGTATGAAAGCAGGCTAAGCAGAGCATGGAAAGCAGGCCAGCAAACAGTCTTCTTCCATGACCTGTGCTTGACTTCCTGCCTGCATTTCCCTGCCCCGACCTCCCTTAGTGACGGGTATTAACCTGTAAGATGATGTAAAAGGCTGTTTTCTGAATTTGTTTTACATTAATATTTTAACAGCAATAGAAAAGAAAACAAATCTAAGATATCCTATGAGATAACTGGGACTCCAGAGCTCACGGGTTGGGCAGTCTAGTCAGTTGTTGAGCACTGGATTAAGTGAGAGGATGGCTCAAAGAAAACAAAACAGAGCAGCAACATCCCCCCCCCAAACCAACAGACAACAGAATAGAGATTAAGGAATGTGTCTGATGTCAAATGAATGTTTCCAACCACATAAAAGCAAACATACAAGCACATAAATACTCATGTAGACACAATACATGTATACACATATACAGGCATATACTTATGCATCCATGAGCACTTAAATATTTCAAATCATACCTCAAGCAGCTATTACCAGTTAGTGGGACCTGTGTCAAGAACGATGTCAAAAGATCAATGGAACTGAAGCAAGAACACAGAAACACACAGAAAATGGTCCTGTGAGCAACTCATACAGGGTCTCACTGTGCAGTACTGGAAGGCATGGAGTTTATCAGATCCTCCTGTTCCAGTTCTCCAAATGCAGTAGTTTTCAACATTAGGTGGGGCCCTTTGTGGGTTGAACGACCTATTTACAGGGGTCACCTCAGACCATCAAAAACACATGTATTTAAATTCTGACATAACAGCAACAAAATTACAGATAGCAAGTTATAACAAAGAAAATATGGCTGGCTTATTCACAAGTTCACAGCATTTAGGATGTTGAACAAAATCACTGCTCTAAATGGTGGGATTACAGATGTGTACACCATACCCAGCAAAAATTCTTCACCTTCTCAAGAAATAATTTTCAGCATTAGAGCTGCTTGAATGATTGGATGACTTGCCCACAGATAAGCAGATGAACACCAGAGTGAAAAGATTAGACAGAGGCCAGGGTCTTCACACAGCTGATGAAAACAAAAGGGCTGAGTGTAAGAAAGGGTTAATGAAGAGATGATGGGTTTCAAGACTAGGTTCCAAAGAGCAATATGCAGTGAAAATCAAAATGCCAACTAGGTTGCTGAGACATATATGAGACTTTTTGTCTTCTAAGATACCCTTGCAAAACTGAAACAGTTTGAACTAAAGCAAAAACATTGTTCATATTCTCCCCCACACACAGAGTAAAAAACTGGTGTGGGATATGACCCTAAACTTGATAGCTGTCTGTAAGTAATATTAAGTCTTGACCCAAGAAATGTAGGATTATAAACCCAGCAAATTTTTAACACATTTCTGACCTTTTTCTGTGACATTCATAGGCTCTGTATAAAAGATAAATTTAGTATCCCCTATTTATGTATAGGGAAAGAAGCATAATTGGTAAATGCAAGCAGTTTGATAAAACCACTGCCTCACAACACAGCTTGGTGTATTAACCCCACTAGATTTAACTGCAAACTTGTAAATGTTATAATCATCTGAGGAGAGCCTCAACTGAGGAACTGCCTGGATCAGCTTGGCCCATCAGCATGTCTGTGAGAGACTTTCTTGATTATCAATTGATGTAGGAGTGCTCACCTAGTGTGGGAGGTTCCATTCCTAGGCAGGTGCAAATGAATGGTACCAGAAAGCTATCTGAGTATAGGCCAGACAGGAAGTCATCTAGCAAGGAGTGTGTTCTCTGATCCCTGCTGTAATTCTTATTCTTTTGTTGTGAAAAGGGTTTTTTGTTGGACATAACACTGCTTGGGACAGCAAAATGTACCTTCAGATTCCTGCCTTGACTTCAGTCAATGATAAACTTTAACTTAAGTTAAATTATTTATGTGCTTTTATCTACTTATTTGCTTGCTTGTTTATTCATCCTAAGATAAATAAATCCTTTCCTCTTTTAAGACACTTTTGGTCAGAGGTTTGTTGTTTTTAGTTGTTTTTAATCACAGCAATGGAAGTATAATTAAATTATGAACAAAGCTGATATGAAACCAGAAGAAATCTCTCAGCGTCTGCCATTCCAAGGAAAAGTCACAAAGAGTAACATTTCAAACCCAAGGCAGCTTTGGTTGAGACTCTGGCTCTTGTCACCAGTTATTTTCTCCACAGGTACCCAACAGGACTTACAGAAACATGTGCCCCCCTCATCTCAGGAGAGAAGCAACAGATACAAGCTATAAAGATGCTAAGGTATCAGTCAGAGTTCCCACCAGAGACATACACAGAATGCACACAAACAAGGAAACTTTGAGATTCCTCCCCTGATATTTTATGTGTATGCATGTTTTGCTTACATGTATGTCTGTGAATCACATGCATGTTCAAAGAGGCCAGAAGACACTGCATACCCTAGGGCTGGAGTTATGGATATTTATGAGCTACAATATGAGTGCTGGGAGTGTAATCCAGTTCCTCTGGAAGTGTGAGCCATCTCTCATTCTCTCTCTAAGTATTTGAATGGTTTGTTTGTTTTTTTTTTAATACGGTTTCTTCATAGATCAGGCTGAATCCAAACTTACACATTTTCTTGCCTCTGCCTCGTGAGTGTTGAGATTAAGGTTATAAGCCATAAAGCCTGACTTCACCTCTGCTAACTTTTGACAACTTACTTTCTTTACCTGAAATTTGAAGCCTTCCTGATTTTATTTGGAAATTAAACTCTATGCATTTCTTAGAAGTTAAGAAGGAGGGATCCCAACTACAGTCTCTTTTAAAACATAATTAGGAAGGCATATCATTTACAATGAAAATATTAAGATACTGGAAAATTAAAAAATTGTTTTTTTATATATTAACAAGATTAAGAATAAAAGTATTTGCAATACCAAACTCTATTCATAGATTCTAGGAAATTGTCATGAATGATATCCTCACAGAACAAAACAAACAAATCTATACTTCATAGGGAAACTCAAAAGTTAACAAAGTCCCAAATAATCCAAAGAAGTAAAAAGAAACGCTGGTTTTATTAGAATATTTGATCTCAGTACTTGGACAAGTTCATGTGTCCGTATTTGACTATGCATGTGTGTGCCCTTGGCAGACAGAAGAAGAATTTGAATCCCCTGGAGCTGGAGCTGCAAGTGGTTTGGGGTTGACAGATTAGCTACTGCAAATAAAACCTGTGTCCTCTGCCAGAACAGCAAGTTCTCTTAATGACTGAGTCATCTCTCCATAACCCAACTTTCTTTTGACAGAGTTTCCAAAAACATACACTGGAGAAAATGACTTTTAAAACAGTAAATAGATATGGATACTCACATGTCAAGGATGAAATTAGATTCTCATCTTTCCTATGATACAAATCACATTTCTAATTGGATCAAAGACCCTAAGAAGAGACTTTGCACCATTGGAGAAGAACCTATAGAAAACACTTCAAGGTATGGGCATGTGCAAGATCACTCTGAAAAAAAAATGCAATGGCAACATAATATAAAGAATCAACAAATAGAACTCCATGAAATGAAAACCACACTTCATCAGCAAGGAAGCAAATCCCAGGATAAGGAGACAGACTGGCAAATAGGAGAAAATCATTACCAGCTATACATCATCAGCAGATGAATATCTAAGATGCTTAAAGAACTGTATAAATTAAACATCAAAAATATCAATAAGTGAATAGATACTTATATACATTACAAAAGACCAATATATATTTAAAAACGTTCAATACCATAAGCTATTGGGGAAATACAAATTAAGATTGTGTAGTGATCCCATCTCACCATGGTCAGAATTGTAATATTAAGGAAACAAAAGCTACCATAGAGAAGGTGGGGAGAGAGCTGCTATACAATTCTGGTTAGAATGTGAACCAGCGGAGCTTCCATGGAAATCAATGTGGAGGGCCACTAGTGAATTTTCTCAGTTCTATGGCAAAGTACCTGACAGGGCACCTTGAGGCAAAATGGTATATTTGGGCTTTTGAAGTTTTAGTCCATCCTGGTAGGGAAGGCATGGAGACAGGTGTCTGAACTGAGTGGTCACATTGTCTCTTCAGTCACACAACAAGTGAATCCTGGTGGTCAACCTCAACTTCACTTTATAATCAGTCAGGAACCCTAGCTCATGAGAAGGTGCTGCCCAGACTCAGGATGGTCTCTCCTCATTGAAACCTCTCTAGAAACAACCTCACAGACACACTCAAAAGGTGTGTCTCCCAGGTGATTCCAAATGAAGCCTCTCTAATACGAACAGATTAACCATCATAGGAGGTCATGGAAACAAACAAAGTTGTCAAACCATCTAGCTGTGCCACTCCTGAGTATAGAAAAAAATGAATCTAAGTCAAATTACTTCAATAAATACTTCCACGACCATATGTCACTAGAGTCACCATAGTTCCTCTCATTATCATTAAAATAATTGATTAAAATACAATTAATTATTCACTTAATCAGAGCACAAATGTAATTCAAGGTCTCAGGTGGCAGAGAAGATGAATCTCCATATTTAAGTCACTGACATATGATTTCCTTTACAATACACTGTTGATAATGCACATACACTGTAGTCAATTTGTAACCATTCATAAAGGACAGTGGATTAAGCTGGTCTTCATCTGGGCAATTTATCCAAAAGGTAATTTGCCTTTACTCAAAATTAAATTTCAGACTAGGAATTTTAGGACACAAACTCCTTGATGATAAACTCATGAGGGAAATTTACACTTCATGCATGATGTCACCTTCAACACAACCTTTAGGACAATTGATTTTTGCAGTTAAAGAAGCCCTCACCTACTAAACACCAAGGGGCCTGAACAAACACAGTGAAAAAAAAGAAGGGAACCACAACCAACTGGCAGAAGAAAATAGATCAGTCTGATTAAAAACAAAGATGCTTTACAAACACATCAAAACTACTTGGCACAGCATAAAACTTTGATTGCAAACACATATTATCTAAACTCTGGCAAGACTGCACAGTGAAAGCAATCTCCCAAACATTTTCTTGCTAAAATATTGATTGATCACCTGATGTTTATGGGGCCTAAGAGAAAAATCTCACTGGCTCTATTCTTTATGCTCTTTAGTGATTTATAGGGCATAAAGTGAAAACTTTATGCAGACAAGAGAAAAATTCCCTTGGCTCATACCAAGCTCCGGATGGTTCATTTGAACAGAAAACCAATTATTAAGCCATGAATGAACATATTTTTCCATTGCTATTAATTAGAGGATACTTGGGTGCATGATATAAGAACACCAAATAATAAAATCTATATGAAAAAATTGTTTTTAATAGGAAAAAATTACTATGAGAGTTTCACTGGCTTTGTAACTTTAAAAAACTTGGTTTATTTTTTTAATTTTTATGGAATAATATGTATTCATCTTAGTTTTTAAGTTATAATAGAATTCTGTTGTAAGTTCATATTTTCTATTGTTTGTTTTTGTTATTGCTGGTTTTTACTATTAGTATAGAGTATTTTATTAGCATTTTAAGTATTTCAAGGTTACAAAGTAAGCATTTGTTAAAATCATTCATTGAACTTAGGTTTAATTTTGCTATATAAAAACTCACCAGTTTTTTTCATAATCTTCAATTTCTCAAAACAAATTTATAATATATGTCCTTATGATTTTTGAGAGTTTCACTCATATCTGTTATAATGTTTGTGTTTCAATTTCTAGTTTTATTGAAGTAGGTCTTTCCTTTTATTGTTTAATTTGCTGAAGAATTTGCCATTCGTGTTTAATCCTTAAAAAGTAAATAAATTAAAAAAAAGAAATCCCTATTCTACAATAAAGTAAGTAACCAAATAGACAAACCCTAGCACCTGAATTTTCTATATATTTCATACATAGTATACCAAGATATTAGGAGCCAAATCTATAATCTTTGGTGATTGGAGAGATAAATTATACTTTTCTTTTCAATGGAATATAAAAAATAATGTAGCATCAGGGCTCATTTTTGTAGAATTGACTTTCTTCTTATAAAATATTTATGCTTATAAATAAAAATAAATGTACAAATAACAAAAGAAAGTAGACTGATCAAGTCATGGGAATAAAGGCAGTAAGCATCCCTCTCCTCCATGGCCTCTGCATCAGCTCCTTCCTCCAGGGACCTGTCTTGACTTCCTCTTGTTGTTGTTCTGTTTGTTTATTTCTGACAAAGGGTTTCTCTGTGTAATCACTCTGGCTCTCCTGAAGCTCCTGTTTGTAGACCAGGATAACCTCGAAGTCAGAGGTCCACCTGCCTCTGGCTCCAGAGTACTGGGATTAAAGGCCTGTGTCCTCATCACCTGGACTTCCTTTGATAGTGAACTATGCTGTACAAGTGTAAGCTAAATAAACTCTTTCCTCAAAAAAATGTGCGTGTACAGAGAATTTTCTCCCTTACCTTTGTGTTTGCACAAAGTTGGAAGGAGAATGGCTGTAGGACCGTGACGAGAATGAGTTTCATGAGAGCAAACCTCATGCCAAGGTAGTTCCTGGACGCATTGCCAAAGTGCATAAGGATCAGTACTGTCTTTGTTCTTTTTGCTAAATCTATAGACAAAAAAGAACATTAGTAAGATTCATAAAAGTTACATCAAATATTTTTGGTCATCTTTAGCTAGGAGTACACAGGTAGTTTTAAGGGGAGGGGAGGGTATTGAACTCCTGATGTAGATATTTGTCTCTGAAAATTGCACATTACATATCCTGTTTACTACCCTAATCCTAGATGAATACTCATACTGTAAAGATCACAGGAAGTAAATCTTGTTACAAAATAAAGCAGTGTGTTTGCTGGGTCATGGTCACTCATATTTGCTTCTAGAATAAATCTCTTATCCATGTATGGTAAAGGGGTCACCAAAAAACACCCTGACACTTACTTGACCCCAAACTCAAGACTAGGGTTAAGAACATGAAATCCCCCCAATCCTTGAGTTTATCCAAGAATCATACCACGGAATCCCAGATTTCTTTGTAAAGAAATTTCATCAATCCCTTTGCATACTCCAGAATCAGTCCACAAAACCCACCAATCCCAAGAGACCTTCAAAAGCTTGGAAACCCTATATAAGCCCTGAACTCAATTCAGTTTGCTGCTGTATCTCAGTCTAGAGGCAACCACCCTCCTGGATCCTTCTCTCCAATAAATCTCTTGAATGATATTTGTTGTGTTATATCATCCTTTTACTGAAGAAAGCAGAGCTATGACAATTCATGGGACCTGAGAAGAACTGTTACACTTATATTAGAAAAACTTGTCCCTCAAGCAGAGCTATAAGACATCTACTGGTGCAGAGCTTCAAAGCTGCAACATAGACATTGACTGTGTGCTACTGGCTCCCAACTACCAGGATACCTTTCCGTCTGAGTTGGAAGGTTTAGAATTCCCATTTTTAAAAAGTAAATGAGTGTGATTTTTTGCTTCTTTAGTATTGTTACTATTGTTTATTTTGTTTTGTTTTGAGGCAGTCTCATGGCACTCAAGTAGACTTCAGAATCACTGTCCAGTTTTTGATGACCCTGAATGTCTGCTCCTTCTTCCCTTACCTCCAAAATGCTGGGATTACTTGTGTGTGCTACCTCTTTGAGATTACAGGTGTGTGTTACCTCCTAAATGCTGAGATTATAGGAGGGTGTTCTTTTAAATGCTTGGTTATAGGTGTGTGACATCCTTAGTGCTGAGATTAAAGGAATGCACTATATCCAAAATGCTGGGAATATCGTTGATGATGCCATGCCGGATTTTTACAGTAATAGATTTAACTGAGGGATTCATGCGGGCTAAACCACTAATCCCAAATATTCATTTGCTATCTTATCCAAAGAACAGAAAAATCTCAACTATATTCAGTGTGATAACTACCAAAAAGTCTGACATTTATGCCAACAAATGGCAGGGATTTGACAGTTATCACACTGAAGACAGTTGATACACTGTTAAAACCCATGGGAGACCTGCCCCTTCTGAACTGAGGGACACAGGATCCATGGATGGGAGGCAGAAAGAGGGAACTGTAGTCGAAATGTAAAATAAATAAAAGTATTTCATTAATAATTATATAAGGGGGTCATTGGTTCAAAGTTCCCAGAATAGCCTGCTCAGGGACAAGCCCTGGGGGAACTCAGATACCGAGAGATCCGGTGACTTCGCTTTGAAATAGTCACTAAATCTGCCCTCCCCTCGGCCCATGACTCACCTCAGTCCCTGCCCTGCCCTCCAGGTCAGACCTCTGATCAGGATCCATTTAGTAAGGAGATGCTGTTTCCACAGGAAGATGGCTGCCGAGTGTGCAACCGCTCCGTCCGGACAAGGCTAACGGCGCCCTCAACTGTCAACTCACACTGCGCTGACTTTGGCAGATAGATAGATATTCTCGGGGTTTGCGAGCCAATACATGTCAGTCTTGGCTGACCAATAAGCGGCCACGTTCCTGAAGGGATAAGAGGCTGCAGCTGTGTCTGTGTCTTGCACGAGTGCCAGTGTGAGAACAGAAAGTCCTTCCTCCAAACCAAGGCGATAAAGAGTTTTTGCCTGACCTCTGAGTACACGCCGGGACAGTGAAGAGCTGGGTGAAAAGCACAGTCTGTGGCTACGACGTGGAAACAGATTATTAAGAAATTTAGTGACTTGGCCTGTGGCCCTCCAGTAAAATGTCTGCAGGTCCAGGTGGAGATGATAGGTTTCATTGGCGAGCCACAATTATGGGACCTAATGACAGCCCATATCAAGATGCTGTATTCTTTTGACAATTCATTTTCCTACAGACTACACCTTCACACCACTTAAAGTTGATTGAAAACTAGGATTTATCATGCAAATATTAACAGAAATGGCAGCATTTGTCTTAATAGTCTGAGATCACAGTGCTCTCCTGCTTTGCTTGTAAAGCTTTCATCCGTTTGTTCACTGCTATGTGATCCACATGACCCCCTAGTGCCTGAGATTGCATGAGACTATAAAACAGACAGTGATGAGCACAGCAGAATATCTCATAAATGGACTCACCAAGTATGTCACATGATGCTATGTTAAAGTCAGGAGAATTTGTATTATAACTGGAATACACTTTAAATTACTGTTTCTTTTTTATTTCCTTCTATAGTTGTTCCCCTCTCAAATCCTGCCTTTCTAAATTTTATTTAATTTTTGTTCACTACTTTCCTCCATTCATCCACATGTTCACCTGAGAAGAGTTAAGATCTTCCAACTTTGGACAAAAACTTTTACAAGGTAACACTTGCCCAAAATTCAGATTTAAAAAAACTAGAGCATGTGTATTATGTAGCCTGTGTCTTCAGTTTAATTTGGTTATGAAACTAAACTAATCCTCACTGCTCTACCATGCTGAAGAAACCATGTGAGGAGGAGGAGGTGGAGGAGGATGAATGCTCAGCTGTCACATCAAAGGAAGAGGCATTATTCTAGCAGCATCCATTCTTCTTTAAGCCCTCCACTCCACTATTAGAGAATTAAGGTTACAGAATATACTGCATGTTCATAACTGATGTGGCTAGAGAACTGGCATTGAAGTATATAATCAGGAGATAAGAAAAGGTGATGCATTTTCTGCATGTCAATAAAGAAATGACCTTTTCTCATTCTTCAGAGATTAGAAGTTAGAAGTCAAATATCTTTTAAACTTCTAAATAGAATCTCAAAATACTTTATAATATTCATTTAAATTGTTAGGGGACTTGAAGATATTACTCTATCTCTTAAGACTGTTTGGTATAGCACTGAATAAATAATATGAGTTGTCAATAGATGAGTAATCAACTAATAGCTACTAATAGCTCTCCTGGTAATAAATTCACTTTTCTTCAATCAAGTTGTACAAACAAATCCAAGAGAGAGGAGTCACCACCTACAGAGTGTGATGAAGCTGCCAGGGATGAGAGCCAGAGACAGGACTGAGAGGACCTGTGTCCTCCTATGGCCTCAGTGAGGATGCTTCAGTCATCAGAGAGGAAGACTTCCAAGCCATGTGCCTGTGTTGCTACTGCCCAATGGAGGAACCAAAGGTAAAGTCTACTTATTTGGTTTCATTTCCCTCTCATGGTCTATTACTCAGGAAATTCAGGGCAGGATCCTGGAGGCCAGCTGGAGCCATGAAGAAAACCTGCTTGCTGTCTCCATCTCTGACTCTCTCTGGCACATGCTCAGTTTTCTTCATCAAGTAACCCAGGCCTTTTTACATCCATTATCAGTCAAGATGATGCCCCACAGACACACACACACACACACAAGAATCTGAGCTAGTCAGTTCCTCAGTTGGTGTTCCTTCTTTCCAGCTGATGCTGGGTTACTGTATCAAATTCACATTAAAAACTATCCAACAGTAGTTTTATTCATATAGAACAAAAAAAAAACCTCAATCCCCAAGTCCATGTCCACATCAAGGTTTCTTTGAAGAAATAGGGAAGTATGCAGTTCAAGAAAGGTGAATGTGATTTTTTGATCCTGTACTTTACCTCTCAGGAAAGTGACATTACAGCCATGACTTATATAAAGTTGTATAATTAATAATTCTTGTATATCTGTCTGTTTATCTGCTTGCTTATGTCTATATATTTGTCTACTATTTTATCTGTTCTATTTGTTGTCCTATCACTCCACATGACAACACTATATTCCATTGACATTGTGAATAATTTTTCCAAAAGTAGTCCCTTTCCATAGCATTATGAAGAAACAAGGTTCTGGTTGGTGCCACCTGAGCACATGATTTCAGTGCTAATGAGTGTTCTGATAGGGGCAGGAACCCTCATACCAGTCTCAGCTGCTTGAAAACCTGCTGGTGCTTCCTTCAGAGCTAAACTTTGGGCTCTGAAAATGTTCCTGTATGTTCAAGTCACTGACAAACTATCATGCCAACTCCAATGTCCCTATAATTAGACAGCCCTGTTACCCCTTTATCTTGAAAGAGTTGTGAAGATAGTGTATGCAGCATGTAGTTAGTGTTTCAGGGGACACAGGAGAGAGCAGCATGCAGAGAGTGAGCATTTGTCTCAGGAGCTGAACAAGATGACTCACACCTTGGCTTCTTCACTCTTAACTACATGATTGAAAAGTGATGTGTGGGACAGAAACAAAGTACCCTGCACATCCAGCCAAGGACATACAGGCCCCTGTAGGTTCAGAAATATTATCAGTCAAACACATGGGCACCTGAATAATAAATGCTTGTTCTTCACTGTCACACAGGTTTTCTGTACTGTTATTATAATAAGTAATGGATTTACCAAGACCACAAGTTTGGAATATAGATTTTATTTTTCAGTGAACAAAGATTATTTCATGTGTGTGTTTATATGCTTCATAATTACGCTGAGAAAGAGTTACTGATGCTCTTTATATTATACAGTATATTGGTAAACTATCCAATGCTATATGAGATTACTGAGGGGTAGGCTCTGAAAACAGGTTGCCTCCTCTGATTCAAAATTAAAACATTCCTCTCTAAGTGTTCTCTAAAGCCTCCTGTCTGAGAATGAGCTGGTTCCCTACATGACAGGAAGAAAAATATCCCAAAGCATAAACAATATGTTCTTGAGAACAGCTAGAAAAATGTCATTTCCAACAATGTCACTAGTGTTATCCTACAATATGAAAGTGCCTTCAGAGGAAAGAGAAAGTGGGAGTCCAACCATGAGACACTTAACAATAGAGAGGAAGCTCAGTGGGAAACTCCAGCTGACTGCCTCAACTTCCCCAGTTGATTACTCTTGAATGCTATGAGCAGATTTGGTATCTCTGGTTGCCATTTACTCTTTTACTTGGAAGTCTGACAGGGGACACTCTCCTTTGCCCAATATTCTACTGGGAACTCTAGCTGACTGTGACAATAATAAATTCCTAGTTGATTTTTGCTGGATGTTTTGATAATTTTATTGAATGATGTTTTGCCACCTGTCTGTTATCTATCATATATCTGTTATCTGTTCTCTTATTTTGTCTTTCAATATGCCTAATAAACTTATTTATTAAATACAAATGTTTCTCTATTTTAGATCTTGTGTGGATGACAGAAGGCTTTTACACAGAGTGTTCTCTCCTGTGGTCACACACTTATCTTGTTGTTCAAGTATATACATCTCCTACAATTTCTCTTTAAAGTCAAGGTGAATCACTAGCTGATATACAAGGATGGTCAGCAGATATAAGAATAGCTGACTGGGCAATGCAATCCACATCAGGACTAAAGAAGAGAAGACAGTGTGATTAATAACCCAAAGATATAGTGAGAGACATGCAAAATCCAATCAAAACCACTCTGAGGTACTGGCATAATGAGTGATATGTAGATCAAGAAGATAAAAGAAAGTCCTGTATGTTTGGTACACTGAATTTTAAGAAATGTATCATGATTCTTCAATATATAAAAAGGGCCTTTTACAAAAATCTTCAAAACATCTTTACAAAATCTTTTGTAAAAATGGTCTTTTAAAAAATCTTATGCAGGAGGAAATTAGACCCAACCTCATTCTACATACAATCCTAATTGCAAATGAATCAGGGATCTGAAAAATGAGAGCCCCAGTTATACAAGGCTGGTATCAGAATTGGCAATGGAGTCTTAGAGGTTAAATCAAAATTCAAGTGATATGAGAAAAATACAGCAATTGTCTAAGAAAGAGAAAAAGACAAACATAAAACAAGAGGGACAAAG